>JAZHYW010029929.1:0-23223 GCA_037355805.1 Ixodes ricinus | reverse complement strand
GGCGTATTGCTTATAATTAGACATGGTTATCTTACTACTAACAGGGTCTGGAATGTTGGGGGTGTGATTTCCATTTTTCCAGGAATCGGTGTTTTTTTTCGCACAATTTTCGAAGTATGAAGAGAAAAAAATCAAGCGTTTTACCGAGGGCCTGCGTCAAAAAAAATAGAACTACGGGCACGGAATTCCCCATCCCCAAGGAACACGTGCGTGTCACACAAATAGCGGGAATGTTTGTGGTTTGTCCTCGCTTCCCCTTCCGGGATTGACTACCATATCTAAATAAAAGTAATCAATAAAAAGAAATAGAAGAAGAAAACTAGATAAGGGTGTGCTCACTGCAGGGTGGGTATTAAAATTAAAAGTCAAGATGAATTATATCGTGATTTAAAACGAACCCTTGTACTGCGATGATTTCATTCAAACCTTTCCCTCCAAAAATAAAGCAACTGGACATATATATATATATATATATATATATATATATATATATATATATATATATATATATATATATATATTGTGAGGTGTTTTGGGGACAAAGAATAAGCCGGCGGAGACGACGGTTTGCCCAGCAACGCGCGCGCAATCACGCCTCAGCACGCGCGCCCTCGAGCACTTCGGCGCCCAAGTTGGCAGCGCTGGTCGCGCCACTTGGTCGCCACAAATGCTCCTCTTCGGAGAAGCCATCCTGGCCGAAAGAGCCAGCATGCTAAGGTTCGGGCTGGCGAAACTTGAAATGCTTGAGCCGGACCGACATGTACGACATGCCAACCTACAGTTGCGGCAGTCAGATGAAGGCTGATCAGGCTCGACGAAATGGTATATATATATATATATATATATATATATATATATATATATATATATATATATATATATATATATATATATATATATATATATATATATATATATATATATATATATATATATATATATATATATATATATATATATATATATATATATATATATATATATATATATATATATATATATATATATATATATATATATATATATATATATATAATTATCGAGCAAAAAGATTGTAGAAGGCTGAATGCGAGCAGTCTTATTTGCAGCAAATCGAACGTAAAGCTTTTTTCTGCCTTTCATTTCGTTCGTCAGTTAGCATGGTGTTTTATTACAAGCAAATCATAACGCAAAAGCAAAGAAATGAGAGCAAGAAAAGTATAATTTATTTATTATTTAGTTATTAGGCAGATAGTATCTGTGGAGGACTGTGTGAAACTAATGATGATGTTAAATCAGTAAGTGATTGCGTAGTCTCTAACAGGCTGACACTTTACCTCGCTCAGACTGTTGCTATAAAGTCATTTGTTACACTCATAATGATGCGCGTCTACTAATGCAAGCATTCAAACGAGCCAATCATTGCGATCTAGGAAATTAGCTCAGCAAATGATGAGGCCAGAACATCCGTTTAGACCTAAAAATAAAGTCTGAGCTGTGGCATTGCGCAATGCATAGCGTCATGCTTGCATTGCGTAACACCACAGCGCAGCTTTAATTTTGAGGGTCTAAACAGATGTTCCGCCTCATCATTCGCTGATGCTGATTTTGTAGACCGCAGGGATTAGCTCTTCGAGGGTTTTGCGGGTAAGTGTAGACGCAGGAATTTCTTAGAGTGTAAGAGCGTAAGGCTTTTTCATCTCTGTTACTAACTTCAACGGCAATGCCCCATTGCAAGTGGGTGGATTGCACTCGTGGTCTTGGAGTTTATATAGACGCATCACGGAATACGCATGGCAATACCATTGTCAACGCCTCTTTCCGTACGTTGGGTGTCATATCCAGAATTACACGTGAGTGTTCCATGTCGGCCTGTATTATGCAGGTATACCTTTAATTAATTAAGTCTAAGCTGGAGTTTTCCTTTGTTGTGTAAAATTCTATTGGGCGTACGCACCAAGAGTCGATTGAAAATGTCCAGAAACGTTTCTTTCGAATCTTTTTTACGTTCGGTATGTCGGTCGCACTGTTTACTTTGAATAAAGAAGACTTTTCGAACGATACAATTCTTCTACTTTGAGTGTCAGACGACGCGACAGAGATCTCATATTTCTGTTCAAATGCCTTCACGAAGTCGTTGATTGCCCTGTCCTAACTTCAGCGATAAATATTCATGTTCCGAGAATATTTTTGTGAATATCTCTTCCATTTTATGCCAATCAATTCTTCCAAACCTGCCCCATGACAGGTATTCAGACCTTTTATAATACTTTCGATGCTTCTTGCAATGACGTTTTTAACCCATATTTTGAAGCGTTCAAGTTTTCTCTTGTCAGTCTATAGAATTATTCTTCCTTTTTTGCTGTATGTTAGTATGTGCATCGTTACAAAGGCGAAAGCTGTTTATGAGCACAAAGAAATTAATGAATGAATTAATTAATGAATAATACCACATTGCAAGCAAATTAAAACGTAAGGAATATTCAAAAATGTTTGCTAACTCAAAAAAGTTAAGTTGCTTTTGTTCAAGTATGGTGGGATTTACAACACTAAAAGTTGAATTAAGTGTATCTTTAAATGTACAGTATTTGTTTCGTCCGGATTGCTTCTATTAATCGAGGGGTGAAACATATCTGCCATGTGTTAAGATGCATGTAGTGATAAAAAATTACTTTTTCTATTTACCCTTATTTGAACTAAATCAAATAAATCTGACTTTTTTATTTTTTTAAACAAAATCCTTTTCTTTCTATTGTTTTTTTGTATCATGCTGCTAGAACAGCCTATTGGTTAGAGTGGTGGTGGCAACATAAAAAGTTAAAGAAGAAAAAAAGGGGGAAAAACAAACACGGTTAACAGTATCTCAAACGACATATGCTCTCAAAATTAAAAAAAAAATCATAAATCAGAAACCAAAAATATGCATATTAAGTAGTCGGTTGAACACAGCAAAATTTTAAAAAATATGTCTACATGAGTTCGGAATTCATTTAAACAAATTTGCATTAGAGCCAAAGGGACAGTCTCGTTTGAATAGATGTGTAAAACACACTTGAGTTTCTAACGACACGGGCCGGTGCATGAAAGTTTAAAGACGACACAAGGTTGCTATCTATTTGGTGGTGAACCATTTTGTGTAAAAATATAATGACACGAGCAATTCTTCTTTTTGACAGGTTCTGCAATGAAAGAAAGTTCTCTAAGAATGTATTCATAATCATAATAACATTTCCTATCAAAATATCTATCGAAAACAAGGCGTATAAATCGATTCTGAACTCTTTCTATCCGTGCAGCGTCGGGTATTTTAAGAAATTCCAGACTAAACTACAAAACTCAAGTTTAACTCGTATTAGGGAACAAAACAATCGAACTATACGCACATTTTATTTGAAAAAGCACGCGTAAGACGTGATATCATCCCCATTGTTCTTAAGGCAGAAGCAACAATTTGTATAACATTATATGAAAAGATAAGATTACTTCAAATGTTCACACTTTCAATAGTAGAATGCCGATAAAAAATTGATGTGAAATTCTTTTCGCGTTTTCTGCAATAAGGCAGTACTTTTGTCTTATCTGGATTGACCAGCAAAAAGTTACATGAACACCAGTTTGGGTACGTGATACATCTTCCTGCAAAAGAGTACAATCATCTTCCGACTGAATTCTCAGATAAAGCTTAATAGCATCCGCAAATAAGAACAGTTTCGTATTTGTGTGCCTTCATATTGCTCTGAAGAAATTTGAAACAGCCCTCGCAGACAGTAGTTCACTGGGATATCTGCGTTGTCGGGCCAACGTGAAACAAAGCTGTTGATAAATATTTTCTTCGTATGAATCCCTTGGGTTTTTCTTCTTCAAGGACAACTAAAATTCGGGGTTTGTTTTGTGTCTTTGGGTCTTACCCGATTTTTATCAAACCGACCAATGTGTTTTGTTTGTTTTTAGGGGGAGGGTAAGGTGTTATGGTTAGTTACCGAAAACACAAAACTACACCGAGGGTGCGACTCTAGCGTGCGCTTCGAGAGCAAGTTTCGAAGTTGCAGCACGAGCTTCCGGCAGCAATGGCGCTCCGGTAACGCTACATCCTAAAACTGCCTACTTCTTACCGTTCAGCGATCGAGATTTCCAACTAATATGTCCTTAGAATCACCGAATAACAACTTACACTGAGGTGCCTGACTGCGTCAGAAAGTTAAGGCTCGTAACATGCATAAATCGCGTTGTATTTGTTTTTGTCAGGGCACAGATTTTCTTGCTTAAAGTTTATAAACCCAACACGTAATTTTTTGTCAGTGTCTTGCCTCGCACACTTCGTCACATGAAAAAGATTAAAGATCTGGAGGACTGTTTTTTTTTTTTTTTTCGTATTTTGCTTTTAAGTTTCTTTTTTTTTCAAGAAATATTGTAAATTTATGTAACCTGCAGCGTCACACCCGTGTGTGCTTCCGTACAATTAATTGACCCCCTGCAAAGGTAAAATAACGTGTTATCGCACTGAAGCAAACTGACCGGTTGTTACGTCACCATATGTTCTGGATTTTTTTCCTGGTTAGGAACTTTTTTAATTGCGAGAAAAAAGAAACTAAAAAATAAGCATATTTAAGCTTTTACAATAAATTCTGAACAAGTATATAATATAATGACATCGCATTTTCTTCTTCCGTTTTCTGCTTGGAAAGTTTCATTGTATTGAAGAAACTTCAGCGACCCTCCTCCCCACATTGGAACAAGCAAAAAAATCGAACAGGCTTCGATTTTAAAATGGCCGCCGTTTGTGCCGGAGCATCAAGATAGCGCTGTACGTGCGAGATTACGTTCTTCATCTATTTCGGGTTTTAGACAAAAGCTTCGAAAGTTTCCCCTAAAAAAAAAGTTAAAAAAGGACCAATCCTTGCCAAACTTAGATGTCCGCTACATGCAATTTCGTCGAAAAAAAAATAAACCAGTAAAGACACTAATAAAGTCAAAACCAGGGAAAAGAAAACATAATAAATGTGTTTATTTTTTGTGTGTTTCGTGGCAATCCTTTTCCCACTGTGTGTGTGTGTGTGTTTTTATTATTGTTATCATTTTTTTAAGCAGTAGTTTGTGTGCGGCCAGGGAATAGAGAGAAACAGCAAGAGTAACTCTCCCTGGCAAGAACGCAATAAGCTCCATCCCCCCCAATTTTGCTTTGCGAAGTTGGAAAGTGGTTCTCTTTCCTCCGGCGATGGAAAATTTCCTCCTTCGCTAAGTACGACGTTGTAGGGAAAACAGGTGGCTCCGGACGTAATGCGACTCTCCACTACAAAATATAAAAAGAAAGAGAAAAAAAAACAAAAAAAAGCAAAAAAACAGCTACCAGCCTACGTTAGACATGCTACACCTGGCTAGACTGATCTTTTTTGCTTTTCTTTCTTTTTTCTTGTTCTTGTTTTGTTTTATAATTTCCACATACACGCTTAGCGCACGGAGGAGGGTGTCGGAATAAACGTCAGGCGACTCCGATGTCTCGGATGGAATGTCTTTTTTAATCACGCGCGCTCGCGACCACACCAGCGTTTGTGCATGGCGAATGGCGATGGTGCTGCGAGCTAAAAGATGGAATGAAAAACAACGAAGCGGGCCCCCATGGGGCCCCCACAGGGCTCCCCCTAGAAACGTTGCCTGCGGTCGGGAACTGGCTGCAGGTGATGGACCGAGAGGCCGGCGAAGTTGAACTGAGCGTGGTAATAGGGCTGAGGCAGCGTCCGATAACCGCTGAGGTGAAAGTGGGCTGGCGTCTGGCAGACTGCAGGCAAAGGGGATCGACTGCGTGCTATGCTCCCGTAGTTGCCTCCAGCGGAAACAGCGGGCACTCGCCGGTGGCTCGAAGTAAACCTCAGACTCGCAGAATGATGCGACCAGCTGTGGGATCGCTGCAGGTATATTCCTCAGAGTCGCGGTGTTGAGCGGACGAGCGACGCTGATGTTCTACGACTCAACAGCCGCACTGCCCTTCACGGTCAACGACGCACTGTAGCCGGTGGCATGGCAGTCACGGCAGCGGCGAAGATGGCGCCGCAGGCCAGCGTGCCGAGCCGGCAGGGACGAGCGAAGTGGATGCGTTCCGACGTGCCGGCGGCAGACGCGATGGGAGATGAGGTGATGCAGGCCGCAGGTGCGGAGGCCGAGCCTGAGGAAGATGCTACTGACCTCCGCCCCCTCGTCCGAAGCCGCATCGTTGTAGTGTCGCAGGTAGCGGAGAACATTCACCTGGATGACAGACGCTCGGAGCAAATCACGTCCGGGTCACCATTTTGTCGGAAAAACGTCAGGCGACTCCGATGTCTCGGATGGAATGTCTTTTTAATCACGCGCGCTCGCGACCACACCAGCGTTTGTGCATGGCGAATGGCGATGGTGCTGCGAGCTAAAAGATGGAATGAAAAACAACGAAGCGGCCCCCATGGGGGCTCCACAGAGGGTGTTCCCGCTCCGCCGGGATCATTTTGAATTAGCGGTTTTTCTGATTTTGGTAACAAACAGAAAATACTATATTTGTGTGTGTGTGTGTGTAATTTTATTTTGCGTTTTTTTTTTTGCTGGAGATTATATTTTGTTTGTCGGCGTTATTCTACTTACCTGTAATTTTAGGCGAACAACAACAACACAAGCAATAAACTCCTTGTAAGATTTCTGAGGTTTCTCTTCATTGATTTCGGGAAGGAAGGGGCGAATGTTGGAAGGAATCTGGAACGACGGGTCGAACTGCTGACCAGCGTTATGGTGCCGCGCAGGGCAACATTTTTTTTTTTTTTTCAGAAATGGTGTTACTTAGACAGTGGCGAGAGATATGCAAACATTGCTGACTGGGAAGGACGATGGTCTTTGGTTCATCGCCCCTCCTACGATCACAAGCCTTTGCCAATCACACACACACAAAAAAATCTTATTTTATTGCAATTCGAAGAGTTAGCCAACTCCTTATTTTCACCCGATTTTAGGTGGGCTATCTGCTCGGTATATTACGGTACCTAAATTCATACATATGTACGTACATGCATGCACGCGTACACACATTCATACTTACGCACAGACATAATACATGCATACTTGCATACATACAGCGCACACACGCACATACATATACAGATGAGCTACCTACATTGACAAGGAAGCTTTCGTGAACAATAGACATGCATACATACATACGTACGTAGTACGCAGTACTCATGCATACATACATACATACATACATACATGCATACATACATACATACATACATACATACATGCATACATACATCCATCCATCCATCCATACCATCCATCACATACATACATCCATCCATACATACATACATACATACATACATGCATACATACATACATACATGCATACATACATACATACATACATACATACATACATACATACATACATACATACATACATACATACATACATACATACATACATACATACATACATACATACATACATACATACATACATGCATACATCACATACATACATGCATACATGCATACATACATACATACATACATACATACATACATACATACATACATACATACATACATACATACATACATACATACATACATACATACATACATACATGCATGCATGCATGCATACATGCATACATACATACATACATACATGTACATACATGCATACATACATACATACATACATACATACATACATACATACATACATACATACATGCTATAGCATACATACATATATACATACATACATACATACGGCACTACGCATGTGTGTACCTTCATGTTTTAGTTTCAAATTAAAATTAATTCTAATAAAGAGGTTTTCAGATT
Source organism: Ixodes ricinus (assembly GCA_037355805.1). Taxonomy (NCBI): domain Eukaryota; kingdom Metazoa; phylum Arthropoda; class Arachnida; order Ixodida; family Ixodidae; genus Ixodes; species Ixodes ricinus. Next base: position 15,408 of record JAZHYW010029929.1, on the reverse strand, counting down.
AAAAAAAATCTTATTAGAAAGTTTAATCGTGGAACCTTAAAAACACGTGTGTAACGTGTTTTTTTTTTTCATTAGCGAGTATTGGAGAGCGACGGGCTCGAACAGCTTTCCCTGCGGCAATTGCTGCATAGTTTTCTAATTCATAGAGGCGATTTACAGAAACATAAACTAGACAATCTCTGTTAACTCTGTTTTTTTTTGTGTGTGCTTTAGTTTTTTTTTTTTACGTATTTTAATTATACATTCTTTAGACCATATTTTATTCCGGACAGTATGTTAGAAACGATCGAGCTCTTAATTTACGATTTGAGCTGAAATAGAAGCAAGTGGAAATAGCAACATCATCAACGCTCTGATATGAACTGTGAGGTCTAAAGTTGAGGTCCACATTTCAAAAGAAACATCATTAATGTTTATTTCTGAACTGATTTCAATGGACGAGTTCCTCGGAAATTAAATACAACTTATTACGCGTTTGGTAGATGTTTGCCGACAATTACAAGTACCGTCATTCTTTCATAAATCTTTACTTTACTTTTTTATTTTGCAACGAACAAATTGAACGATCGCTCGAAAACTAACCATTACTTTTTTGTTCCTTGTTCTAAACGCCCAAAATCAACATGGAACTGTTTTTTTTTTGTGCGTGTTGAAGTTAGTTTAGTTTTTACCCCCACCCATTTTAATTTGGACACGCATCGTATACCGACGTTCGGTCGTATAATCACCAATGCACAACACACGTTAAAAGCTATGTTAGCAGTCGTACTATATACTGGCATCTCAGCGAAAGGTCGGCTGTCACTCTGAGCAAGTTTCTTGTCACCGCATTTTCTTACCAGTTTCTAACCCTTATGACTTGCTTAACAGTCCGTTTGTATACGACGAATATCGTTCGGGGGATTGTAATGCGTCCTCAGGCTGTTTGCTCGGACGTATACCAGATGCACTTCGCTGGTGTGAAGCGTAAACCCCAAAAATTTCGACGTGGCCCGGAAAAAATATACGCGGGTGTTTGGGAGAAAAAAAAAAAAAGATAGAGAAGGACGTTTTTTTTCGTCGCAAAAATTAACTACGCATCGCGAAACGCCCAGTCGCCGCCTCCGTTCAAATGTAGTGTTAGTTGATGGAATCAGATGGGAAAGTTTCAGACTTCCCCTTTTATCTCATTACAAGCGATTCGTGGAACATTCACTGGGGAAATGGTGGTTAACGGATTCCGCGGCTAGCGGAGCGGACCCCATTTCCTCGCTGGGAATTGACCAAAAATCGCCTAAAACCTTTGAATTTGTATAGATAACACGGGCAGTAAGTTCTGCAATTCGGGCATCTGGTCGCAACTGATAGCTTCCCTATCGGCGACGCGTGTCCTCGTCGTCCTTTCCTGTTTCTGCCAGGACACAAAGAATGCACATGGCAGACGCACAGACTGAGGTCATGCGTGGTGTGGGTTGACTCAAAACCAAAGCCGCCTTTCAAAACCAGGGAAAACTAAAAAAAAAACATAACTAACAAAAACCAGCTTTGTGGGGAAAAAACGCAACTGCAAAACTACAGTCTTATATTATACTTACCTGAAATACAGCCGCACTGACTGACTGTGGAGCTACCTTTTTTGTTTGGGAACCAGAACTCTTATCTTGTTTCATTCATTATTCGGCATTACATGGACGTTTTCCAAGTATTCAGCTCACGCGCATGTTCTCTCGAGCTTGGGGAATCCTACAACAATGTCCTGTCTTCTTTAACATATAAGGTCCAACGACTACTAATATCTTGTTCGACGGCGAAAATTGACACCAAAAACACTGAATCTGAGAGAAAAACTAAACCCTGAAAAAAAAAAGGACGAAACAATATTTCTGATTTTGTTAAAAACAAACTACGAAAGCACAGAACCTTACTCATAACTAGGGTCCGTGTCTTCGTTAAATGCCGATAAACTCCGGAAAAAAAAACCGAGCCGACTTTATCAAAATCAAAGAAAACCGAAAAATCTAAATCAAAGCATTCTTTTAATGAAAGAAGAAACAACAACAGCTCAAAGCTTCCAGAAAAAAAAAAGTCTCCAGACACGATTTTGTTTTGTGTTTACCTTGAACACAGTCACACTGTCCGCAAGGTTACTTCCTTCGAAAACCAAACCCTTTATATCACTGGTCTCAAACTCAGTCGAGTGTGAGGCCAGAAGGCCCACACTGGAAAGGTCGAGGGCCACCAAGGTAAAACCCGGGGGTAGTTTTTAAGTGAGAAGAGACCTCACACTCTATGCTTTTGTAAACTCACAGTTTCTTGCCAGTGACGGCTTAGATGAAACGGCGTTCGATGAAGCAGCGTGGCGTTCGATGAAACGGCGTTCGCGAAGCGGCGTTCGATGAAACGGCTTCAATGAAACGGCGTTCGATGAAATGTCCGGTTCCCCAAATATTTGTCTGTGAAGGTGATGTTTTTGAAGTCAAGACTCAGAGCCCCGAGCTCATAGCTTTACCTTTGACAGTTGCTCCTGCTGATCGAGAGTTCGCGCAGCCGAGATGCATCATTCAACCAGTAGCTCACGCTTGCAGCCTGAGAGTAGCGGCATTGTTGTACGTTACAAAAAGCTGGGAAGTAAAAAAATCAGCAGAACCCATCCTTTGGGAATGATTATCTACGTTAATGCGAATAGCATCAAACGGTGCGGAGTTATGCGCGTTCGTCAGGTGGCCGGCACACTCTAGATACGCCAGCCCACTCTTGAGGCGATTCTAAATTTGTTGACACTTTCACAGCCCTGCGCACGATCTCCGCAGCCCAGCACGTGCGTTTGTGTCACTTAGAAGGCGAGCAAAGCACGCGCCATACGCACAAACACTCAAAATGGTACCGACCAGACTTTCTGGCGTCTCAGCTAGTCTCAACTAACGGTACTTTAAACGGTTGTTTATATCTTTACTATAGGACGCGCTTTACAGCGCTGTCACAGCTACCGGTGCGCGCGCGTTCCATGCACGAGGGCTCATTCCGCTCTCGTGAGGCTGAGCACGGCCTAGATCACCCTCTCCCGAGCGCGGGAGAGGGTGAGCTAGCGGCGTGCTCAGCCTCACGAGAGCGGATAGCCCTCGTGCATGGAACGCGCGCGCACCGGTAGCTGTGACAGCGCTGTAAAGCGCGTCCTATGGTAAAGATATAAACAACTGTTTAGAGTGCGTTGAATGACTGCCTTCATAGCTCTGTGGTTAGCGCGTCTGCCTGCTGATCAAAGGGTCAACGGTTCGAATCCCAGCCGGCGCCGGTCTTTTTTATTTATTTATCGACCCGCGGCGTAAGAGGTTAGATAGCCAGATAGATACATAGACGAAAAGTGCGTGAAGTATCAAAAAGATGCTATGATTAAATAAAGCAAAACGAATGTAAAAGGAACCACAGAAAAGTACAAACTATGTGAATATGTTAAAAGAGCAGAGGTACTTTTCGAGCGAAAAGTAATCGAACGAGATGAGGTCACTATGGCGCATGCCATTTCTAGCGCTCGAGACATGGGAACCGGGACTCGTAGCCTGTTGCCGCGGGCCGCGTCCCAGCGAGTCGCGGGCCGCGTGCTTGAAACTCCCTGCTTTATATCGTTTTTTTCTTTATTGCTACCGGGACATTTTTCAAGTATTCTGGGCGTGAGCATGTTCTCTGGAGGTTCAGGAATTTCATGCCCTTGTCTTGTTTCTTCAACATAAGAATGGATAACACCGATTTCTTGTACGACATAAAAAATGAACAGCAGTAAACACCGAATTTTTTCTCAAAATAAAAATAAAGAACGGCAAAACGTTTTCAAATTTGGAAGAAAGAATAGACCCTGAAAACACGAAACCCCACTCATAACAAGAGTTCTGTAATTTTTTTTCTCCCACAAATTCCATATGCTTTTCAGTATCAACTTTTTCGTGTAGAACAAAACATGGAAACCTATCGGGGATTAGGTTGAAGACATATGACGTGCAGGGACATGGGCTGATCCGAGAGGGAAACGAGATAACGGTTCAACACAAAACAATGCTGTCGATAAAGCCTTTCTTCCCGTGAAACTTCGTTTTTTTCCTGTAAAGGAACAACTCTAATTCAAGGTTTCTTGGTTTTGGGGAGTCCCCCCCCCCCCCCTCCGATTTTGATTGAACCGGCTTGGAGGTTTAATTTTCGGTGTTTATCGGCATTACCGAAAACGCGGAAACCTATTCACGAGTCATGACGGCACGTTTTCAGACGACACGAAATCTGGGTTTGCTTCCGTTCGAGTGCAATTCTGCAACATTAGTAACTGGAAATGCCCTCAGTATAATCCAGACACCTTAAAGCTATACTCTTTCTTTCGTTTTTTCCAGTCAGCGTTATCTCTGGGAGATTGACGTTGAAAGGCCATGAAGAGAGCACCAGCCATCCAGCAACCCTAGGCCCACCGTTAACGACCGCTTCCCCCACGGACCTCGGGGAAAGGGGGACTTTTTTACGGCGTGCCGTTAAGAAGGAGGACCCCTCCGGGCGTGGAGCCGGAGCCCGTGTTGCAGCTTTGTACCCCGTTCAGTCTTGCTGACAATGCGGGGGAGCCACGCGGCCGACGGACCAATGGACCGCCTTCCTTTCGTCTCCAGCCCCCGCCTCCTGCGGAGAGAACGGGCGGGAGCGTGATCACGTATGGTGGGACAGACGCACACTACTGGTCCAGCGAGGACGCTAGCTTCCACCGCACTGTCAGCTCATGGGTGAACCGAGCATAGGCGGCGGGCCCTATTCAAAGCGCCGAAATGACCGGGGGCTCTGACTGGTAATGACCCTTCGAACAGGAAGACGTGCGCACTTTGCGGACCCGCAGGGCCACAAAACCCGGACGACGCTTGGCATCGCGCGGCGAACGAAAATTCGACGCCTCTTCGTGTCCGGAGGCATAGCTACCATTTTTTTCCTTTCTATTTAAGCGCTGATTTTATTGTTTTTTTTTATCTTCGGACAGTGTGGGAAACAAGTTTGGGTGTAAGCACTGTCGCTGCTTAACTTTCCACGATCCAGCTATTTCTTCCTTGCCGCTTAGGCTCGGCATTGTCCCGCTTGATTAAAGACACACAAAAAAGGAGGTCAAAATAAATGCCTGAAGAAGAAGAAAAAAGCAAGTAACCAAAAAGACGCTCTACATCCTCCGTTTCACCCAAAGTCCGACCTCAGCCAAGGCAGTGCCAAAAAGCGCGTCATCATGGCGCTCCTCGTCTTTGTCCGCCTCCTATCGCCGGCGAGACCAATCACGCACAGTGAATGTGTCGGGATCCTGCGCTTTTCCTGTGCAAATCGTAGCTGCTCGCCCTCTCGCGGACGAACGGGGAACCAGAGGACCGGGGACGGCAGCGGGGACTGTCGACCGTTGTGCCTTGCTGCTGCTATTTTACCGCATTGTTCTGGTCGGCGTGTTCGTGCGTGAAATAACGAAAAACAGTGAGCGCGTTAAAATGGGAATTCTTGCGTTCCACCTTGCAAGAGCGTTGCACGAAGGGACAGAGATGTCGAATTTCATTAGAACTTCTCGTATATCGCGCATACGCTGCGGATTTCTGGTCTTGTGGTTGCCAACTCAATCTGTGCTCAACGTGACGGCAAACGCTCCCGCTAGTAATAGGAATTGTAGTAGACCGTTTTTCTCCTCCGCTACGGTATCCCGAAGAAACGCCACACCTGCGGATGCCCGCCGCCAGCCTTATCTGCATAATTCAAGATCTTGTGGGGGATTACGGAGCGCTATCCGGGTGCTTAGCGAGCTGCGGAAACGGTCTACTACTATTCCCCAATGTCGAGCTTTAGCGTACGGTGTACGAAAAGCCTATTCTTTCCCTAAGTAGGAAAGAAAAATACAAACTGGTCGCGCAACGGTGTGTTGAGCAATAAACTTTCGGAATGGCTTTTGCGTTTTAGGGTTGTTACAAGTAACATGACCGTTTACTCAAGCACTTCCAAAATACAGAATACGCGTGCTTGCTTTAAATAACTACAAAGCAACAAAAAATTTAAAAAATGCATGAAGCATTTTAAGCGCGTCTTAGCCGGGCGTTCGCGACGAGATGCGAACGGGTAGTTTTGGCGAAACAGGTCGCAACGTCGCAGATAACACAGTACACAAATTTCCGGTATATTAAAATATGTCTTTTTGATAGAACAATAAATGAAATTCCTAAACACTCCAGTGGCGTTAATAAGCAGTTTCAGCTTAACGTTACCGCAGGCTACCGCGAGCACGGCAACGCCTCCTGGCGCGCGCTGAAAATTATGCTTCAAAGGCGCAGCGCGGTTTCCAGTTGCATTGCTGCACCGTACGGTAGCTGCGGTCACGCTATCCTAAAACTTCCTATCGATAACCATAGCTCAGTTCGATCACTCACGGCAATACACTAAAACCGCGACGGTGAGCAGCGAGTTGTGAGCCTGCGACACAAATACCGGAGAACGCTGCTCTTCCGGGGCTTGACGGTCACCTTGCGTGGCTCAATTTTTAGAGCACTAATGGCAGGCAAGGCGCAAATATCACGATATCTTCATCAACCTCAAAATTATTCTGCCACTAACAGTGACGTGGCCGGTGCTCAAAACGCGATCGCCCTCCTCAAAGCTTTTCCACAACTTTTTTGAATATCAACACGCTCGTTTTCCTGACGTACGTCAACATCTCTGTCGCCTATAATGTAGCTCCGGCCCTGACCGCTTCGCATTTTTAGACAAATAAATTATTTTTAGCGCACTGACCAGCGTCAGCGAGCAGTGAGCACGGGGAATCCTCGAGAATATATCCCCGTCTCTTCCGCCATCTTGAAACTACCACCCCGCCATCTATAGGCGTTGGAGTTGTGAATAGGTTGCTAATGCACGCGCGGCGTCTCATATTCCGGAGCAAGAGAGCTACTGCGCAGGCTCTGCAACGCGTTCCAAAGGCTAGTGAAGGAAAATGGCAGCGTGCATGCATGACCGCTTTTTTGTTACGGCCGTTATGGTGAATTTCGACGTAGCTGAGTTGGGACAAAATAGCAAATCACTCTTATTTGCCGAGTGGAACGCGCTATAATTGAAGGGTTCGTTCGTGCCATTAGTTTCACTTTTTGTCTTGGCTATACTTTTTTCATTGTAGTTGCGATTAAACTATTTACTTTATTTTCTTTTGGCCTCTAACCGATAAATGGTTGGATCGTGGCCCCAACACGATAGATGACCGATAAGTTCAGTTGGAGACGCCGAGCTCCAGCGATCTTTGAAGTACTGATGACAATAGCGGACTTTTAGTTACAAGCCTTGAAGCCTGTAACAGGCTTCCTGTTACAGGCTTGATGGGACCAGTCAGACATGTATCAAAAGAGCACCATCATGGTATTAGTATCTGTGCGTGTTCTTTCAGCGCTGAACCAAACATAGACAGAAAAGACCTAGTGACTTGCGCTTTTGCTACTTCTTGTTTGGTCCCATTACGTGGTAGTGTAGCATTGCTGGTAGCGTGGTAGCGTAGTGTAATCAAGCACTTTCCACCATCATGGTATACTTGATAGTGAGGAAAACCCAGAAAAAAGTCGGCGATTGCTTGTTCGCGTGCGTATAGTGCAGTGTGTACACTGCAGTGTGTACATATATAAAATATTCAGTCCTGCGATTCCTATCGTCAAGCTTTTTAGGGCACTCAAATTCTTCGCATTGACTAAGAAGGTGAGCTCCTTGACTCTCGAGGTGACGCGAGCTAACTAAATTTATCTCGCTCCATTTGAATGTAAGCATTCCGTACGAGCATTCAAGCGAGAATTAGAAACAGCAGTGTTTTCTTCGCTGTACGCTTTCAGGAATGCAGGCTCGATATTGGGAGTCATTCGCTCCTGACAACGATAGGACGCATGTTCTCTGACGACCTTTCAAGCAGCGGGAGTAATGTGAGATGTTGGAACTAAATATACCTACACTCTGAAAAAGCCGTGCGTCTACCCCACACAACACTCGAGAACCAATCACTCACAACTTACGGAGGCAGCTCAACGAATGACGATGCCGAAACATATGTTGAAACCAAATACTAAACAAGTGGCAGTTCGCAAGTGCGTCCGCAAAAGTATTTTTGTTAGATTTCTTTAAAAGTATTCATAATGATAAGGCGAGCGAGCGAGCGCGTGTAACTACGTTCCCTGCATGCTTCTTGATGCTTGGGTAATTGTAGAAAGGTCTATGGTGGGTGATGGACGCAAACTGATCTGTTCCCTTTTCTACCGTCGAGTCCAACGCTACGCGGTACAATTCCTTGACACTATATTTATAGCTGGAAGCAGAAGTCTTAAGTGTCAAAACATCTAAACTAGCAGATTATCGCAACGTTGGATCTTCCTTACACGCGGTCACACTGCTTATGCATCATACAAAAGACAGTCTGAAAACAATTTCGAACGCAAGTCAACACGATATTCGTGCTTCAAATGCCGCACGGCAACGAGTCCAAGGAGAAACTTGGCACGCGGCATTCGAGCCACGGAATATCGCCGTGACTGATGTTTGCAGACTTTCTTTTGCATGACGTATAAGCAGTGTGACCCCGGCTATACGGATGAGTTACGTACTTGTCTCAGGGCAACGCAAGAACCTGTATCGCGAATTGCGGTACAAGGTTGTTACTACCGCAGTAATTTCAACTGAGAGATTCGCCGCTCAGGCAATTACTTAAAGCGGAATCCTGGACACCGATAAGCTCAACCAAACAAAGCATACAAATTTGAGCCGAAACGCAAAAGGAACCCTGTCCCCGTGCGCGTACTCAAAAAAACACGCAGCCTCGTTAATTCTTTTTCATTGCAGATTGCAAACATGCATGTTGGAGATGTGGTGCTTTCGGTTTTAAGAAAGATTTGCAGTTTTGTTGCCGACAAATTCTCGCCGGTCGCTGTTCAAAACAACGATTCGGGTCTGCGTTAATCATATCGCAGATACTTTTCGTCTTTCTGTCGTATTTTCGAAGCGCTTAACTTCCAACAAAAGCGAAAAGTGAAGTTTATCGTTTTTTTTCTTCTTTCTAACTTAACGGTCCAGCAGACCCACGACCGAAGAGGCTAAGACAAAGCGGCGCGGTTAACCGTCGTGGCGCGCACGTACCACGTCGGCGGCAGCGACCGTGTCCAGCACGCCGAGGTTCTCGCCGCGGCTTCCTCACCCGGCCGAGAGGGGCTGGAAGGAAGGCACGACGACGGCGCGGGTGCATGTACGCCCTCGTGCTGCTGAATTCAGGAGAGGGCTGGCCCCGGGGCTCCGACGGACCTTGTCCCCCGCGACATCGATCCGCGTTCTCGGCCACGACGACCAGCGGCGAAGCCAAAAATGCCAAGCACCCCTGCCAGCCTTCTTCGAAGTTCCTAATGGCGATTTTCAATCGTCGTTTTGGCACGTTCCGGGACGCGTAATTCGGAAAAAACTTGCGAAGTATACGGGCCAAGAAGTCCTTTCGGGAAACTCAACGGGGCATCTCGTCAATCCCAGATGCGCCGCGCGGCGCGGGGAATCGTGGGGCCGTTCCAATGCGCGCTCGGGCCTGAAGTGACTTCATACCTTCTCCCTTTCCAACTGCGAGTTCAGAAGACAAACAAAACAGACCGAGCACGTCACAAGGACGACATGTACCCTCATTTTTTTTTATCGTCCCTGCTTTTCCTTTGCGTTCGAAAATCGCAGCATGCTAAGCAAACATATGAACAGCTCCTTTCTATTTAGGGGTACTCTTTCACGCGCCTTACATCGAACTGCCGTATCGCGTGGAAAAGGCGATGAGGCACGCTGCGTATTTCCGGGGTCAATTTCGGCACTTTGAAGGGAGCATTTTGCCATGGACGTCACATTGCCTGGTTTGCGGGGAGAGGGAAAGGGAGAAAAAGGGGAAGGGGGAGGGCGAAGCTTAGCTGAACACGCCTCAGTGAATCACGCCTTTATGCCGGCCCCCAGATTTGCTTACGAGACCAAAGCGTAAGCAAAGTCTGGGAACCGGCTAAAGGTTAGCGTGGAGAACCCTGAAAGCGTGCTTATCTAGGCCCGCCCTCGCAACCCCCCGGGCCCCCACACACACACACACAGACACACAAACACCCTTTTTTCTTTCCCCCATAAACTGAGGCGATCTGACGTCCATGAAAAAACGTGCCAATCATAGTAGCCGAAGTTCGCCCGTTGACTTCGCAAACTTTTCCAGATACGCCTCCGGGGATCGCCTTTTCTGGAAGGCGCGTCTGCCAATGGGCGATCGGGATCAACGCGTCTGACTTCCGTTCGTTGTCTTGGAGGTTCGACGCCCCCGGATCTCGCCCGCATCTCCAAGAAACCCTGCTCCCCCCTCCGAAATCGGCGGACTCGGCCGGAACCCAGCTTGTAGCGCGCCTGTCACCCCCGTCTCGCCGAGCATGACAGGACGCACACTGCGGAAATAATCCGCCATGTTTATTGTTTATATCACTTCGTGTGCTGTAAGACAGTTTTCTTTTAATTGCTTGTGTGCAGCGCAGTTCAGCTGGGTCCCTATGCTACACGACAGGACCGAGTGGAGCCAAGGGGCCTGGACAACGCCGTCTGCTGCGATTGATAGCATAGGGCCCTTCAGGGATCACTATGCGGGACGGCATTCACCAGAGACATCAATCGAAAAAATCCACGAAACCTATTTTTTTCCGGCAGATTCTACGTTCTATCGGGTTGCTCTTCGATCGCTGGTAGAGCATCTAGGCCTAGCCGAGAAATATAAAGTTCATTCATGGTTTCGTGGTTTTGGCCGTTTTCGCCAGCCGATCGAGTGGTAATGTGCTTTTCTCGGTGCCCATCTATGGCGTAAACGTCATAAGCGCTGGCTGCTCGACTCCAGACGTTTCCTACAGCGTGGTGCAAGGCTCGAGCTGGAAGTGTCTAAAATTGCGACTCGATGGGTCTGGCTCTTCGCTTTGGATCGAGTATAATAAATGCTTTTAACCCCGGACTATTGGCCCTTTTTGCCTTCCTTGGGATTGCTTAAAAATTGTGTTGTTCGTATGTTTATGTAGCCGGGACGTCAGTCAGCTTCAATGGGTGTCTTGTGTTTTCTTCTTCTTGTTGCGAGGTCCAGAGAAGGAAAGGGAAAAAGCTGGGAGAGATGTTGGCCTCCTTGCATGTGGCCGACATCTCTCCTGGCTGCAGCTGTGCTGTACATGAGAAATTTAGCCAGTGCAGTACAACCGCTAGCCTGGGAGTCTTTAACGTGCAACACTCAGTACTGATACACGACCGCACGCCGGTACGATGCTCATCCAGATTGAAGCGGGCAGAGGTGTGGAATATACGTTAATTGCTAAATTACCCAAGCCTCAAGGAGAATGCTGGGAATGTATGTACACGCGCCACAAGCGCTCGCCTTCCCCCGTAAAAAAAGATTCGAAGTAAATGCCTCCAAAATAAAGCGTTGACCAACGCGCGTGCGAGATGCCACTTTGTTTGAGGCATTTGCTTTAGAACAGTTACCGAACCAGACGCCAGCACGTGCAGCGCTTGTAAGTACACTCGCAGCATGCTCCTTGGTGCTTCGGTAATCTAGCCAAAAAGTCCATTCAGCCCAGGATCCCTGTGTTCTTGCAACGCGAGCTTTCGCTGCACTCGCTCTGAGCTGCGGCGCGTTAACGCACTCGGCGATCGATACCTGTTTGTGATTGCTTCGCATTTTCCAAACATTTGTGGAGTTTTAAAGCATTTATAGATGTCCCGCGGACGTCTCTTTATTGTAACCGAGGATTTAAAAAAAAAGTGTGACCGGCGGCATTTGTGTCTATACTGCGGTCATTAAAAATCGCCTTGCGTCGCTCATTTCTTTAACACAAGTTTGAGTCCTTTGTGGTTCACGTCGAACACGGCCGTGAGAACGTGAAATCTAGTGCTTTCTGGAAGAGAATCGTGTCTTTCTTCCGCCGCTCCTGCACCAGGAGTCGACTTTCCTTGCTGGATTCGAAAGCGCAGCGTTGCCTCAAAATGACGATTGGAAATCGCCATAAGAAATTTGGATCATCCACTCTCCCTAGACACTTAGGAGATCCGATTGCTGCAATGTGCGAATGGAGCTCGACGAATAAATAAGACGCTAACACAATGTTAAAACAAGTTTTTGCGTTGTGGCATTGAGCACGGTAAAACGTCAGGCTAAGGTCTAAACATATTGCCGGCACCGTCATTCGCCGAGTTCCTTCCGTGGTTTGGTGGCGATTTGCTCCCCAAGTGCTTCGCGGAAAGTGGACGCACCAGCCTCCTTTCTTGGCATATGGGCTCCGCAAACTTGACGAGCAGAAGAAGCTGTCATCGCGTCGGCGAGCGAGGAAACGGAAGGTCCACTGTCCACGCGTTGAGTTGCGCGGCGGGTCTGTCATTAAAGCGAGACCACTAGCAGCGCGAATGTGACACGCGATAAGTGACGGGTATATGTCCGCCATTGACCGCCGCGGCCCTGGGTGTTGTATCGGGCCTTTGCGGCTCTATACGTGTGTAGAAACGCGTATGGAGTGGAACACTGAGGATCGCGAATTGGCCCAATAAATAGACTCTACTCTCAACTCGGCATGTAGAGGAGCTACGGCAGGAAGATTGACAAAGATAGTGTACCTGTATGATAACAAGATCAGTGATGGGAAAAACGGCAAAAGAGTAGGGTGTGCGAATACCGCTTCAAATCGAATAGCGCTGCGTCGTTCTAGCCTCAACACTGCAAAGAGAACTGGTATGATCGTGGGGCTTGCTAACATATGAAGGCTACGAATGACGCAGTACTATCCGATTTAAATCACTTTTGGCAAGCCCGTAGTAAAAGTGCTAAATTACGATAGTTTGTTCTTGCATGTGACCCTCTATTTTATCCGTGATTAATTTGGGTCATTATAAACTATAACAACTAAAATATTTTTGTATAAAAATGCAATAACGTAGATCAATTGAGAAATTGAAGGCCCGTTCTATTTATTCTGAAAAAAGGGCAAAGAGATTACCGCCGCTTTTCGCGCGCTGCCTCTTTTCTTTTTCTCTATGTGACCACCTGTGTGTGTGTGTGTGTGTGTGTGTGTGTGTGTGTGTGTGTGTGTGTGTGTGTGTGTGTGTGTGTGTGTGTGTGTGTGTGTGTGTGTGTGTGTGTGTGCGCGCGCGTGCGTGTGTGTGTGTGTGTGTGTGTGTGTGTGTGTGTGTGTGTGTGTGTGTGTGTGTGTGTGTGTGTGTGTGTGTGGGTGGGTGGGTGGGTGGGCGCGTGCGTGCGTGCGTGCGTGCGTGCGTGCGTGCGTGTTTGTGTGCGTGCGTGTGTGTGTGCCTGTTTGTGCATATCCGCGTCCGTATTGCTGCTTCCATGTACTGCTCTTGGTGGGATGTGAGCGAAATAACTGGTCGCTTCATGGTAGTCTGGAGTCTGGACACACCCTGAGCAAATCAAAATTGTTATCCCACGTGAAAAAAAGGGTTTAAACTGCGTTGCTAGTTAAAAACAAGCTGCCTCATGTAACCTCTATTCGTGTTTTATGAGCGCGTTCTACTTCCTAAAATTGTTTATGAAACCCGTTACAAAAAAATTGTGAAACACGTTCGGAGAACGTTTTTGTTCCCTCATTTCACCTTACCTCGTGTTCAACAGCTTGCTAATTTGTTTTCAATTGCTTCGACAGAGTTATGTTTTCATTTGCACGAATTGAGACACCTTTTAAGGTTACATCTTATACGCTGGTTATTGCGTGCTACTTGTCCCAGGTTAGTTTGCTGTTTAAAGCATCACTGCCTCAAACAGCAGATAGTGAAAAAGAGCGAGGTGTTTAAACTGCACCGCCTCGCCATGAAACAAGTGCGTCGAAGCTTCGCTGGCGTTTCTGGCAAACGCCGTGATATGCGCATTACGACTAGGGGTCTGATGAACCGACCTTATTCGCCCACACGTTTTGAAAGCCGCGCGACCGCGTCCTGTGCGAAGGCCCTAAAGCCGGCAGTTCCCCTGCCGGGAGATGCGCGAGCCCCGAGTGGTATTTCGGCCCCTTTTCTGGCCTTGCTCAAACACGTCTCTATCTCTTTTTTCACGGTGGTCTAGATTTTGCCAGTTTAAGGGCCTGCTTGGCGTGTAAAACGGTAGCCCAAAACAAAGTCATCCAGGTCTGATCAAGACGGATGCCGGAGCGAGGAAAGCTCACATCTGCAATTTAACAAATCAAAGGTACGTTAAATATCTTTATTTTCACATTTTTTAATCTTCCCGTAGAGTTGCAATAACACATTTATATTAAATTTCTGTGGGTATGTCTTCTTTTTCTCACTCAGCCCACCGAGCCCAGTCGCTGTTACCCTTTAAATGTCGCTTTTCTGCAGTTTAACCCAAACGCAGGGAAAAGCCCTCTTTCAGTGTAGGTGGCAATGTCCGCCTTGCTAGGCTGGTAAATACGAGTAATGTGGCAATACACCCTCTCCGAAATTGCTTCTGGCAACCCTGAGACGCCATGTTTGACAACGCCCGGTCCCTCAAAGGTCATCCTGGCGATATCACACACTGCCTGGCGATAGTTACGAAAAGGCTAAAGGAAGATTGGCTTAGAAGGGCGAGGGAAGGAATCATTACTTTTGGGTGTTTTTTTTGGTTTCTACGCTAGGTGGCGCAAGCAGCTGCCCATTATAAAGGGTACAGCTGTTCGCCACCATCCATCGGAGCCGTATATGTAGAGAGTTTGGTCAATGGGAGGCGCGGGCAGAGTCGGGGCGTGCGGCAGACTCGGAAAGAGGGCTTGGCATGCTCTCTTGACCAACCAGAAGCCGAAAAGAATCCCCTAGCGGTGGTAGCGAGAAACAGTTCTGATCAAAGGTCTATGTTCGTATGTGGTTTTAATAAGCGCGTAAGAGTGAAGTGTAGTAACTCTTTGTGGTTGAAAATAGGGTGCACGTGTTGTTTTGATCGTGATCATGCAGAAAGATGTAAGAAACGAATGCGCCGCTCGAACTCTGTTTTGCTCGGACAGAGTGTGACCGCTCGGACGGCAGATTCCCGGCCCTCGGCGCTTGGCGTACGGATTATGTCGATCGTTCCGCTAGTCGCACTCTTCCACCATCATTTTGGATGAGCGTGATTGAAACATCACGTGTACCATTTTTCAGTCATCGAGAGTTACTCCAATGCAGTTATCAGGTTTGTTTCTCGCGACCACCGCCAGGGTATTATTTCCGGCTTCTGGTTGGTCACATTCGAATTTCTGAAGACGCCCTGGAACACGCCCAGTCCGCTTTCGGCCAATGGCACCTCCTCATTTGTCTCCTATACTTCCCAACGAATGGCCAAACTCTCTACATATACGGCTCTGCCATCCATCCGTCCATCCATCCGTCCACCCATCCATCCGTCCATCCATCCATCCATCCGTCCATCCATCCGTCCATCCAACA
>JAZHYW010029928.1:0-46835 GCA_037355805.1 Ixodes ricinus | reverse complement strand
ACGAATAAACGAAGCAGAATTTACGGGTAACTTATTACGAACTATACTCACATTACGGACGAAGTCTTGGGGGAGGACCACGGAAGCGTCCGTATTAAAGTCGCGGCAGCACGGCTCCTACATCATACGAATGACGCTGTACAGTTTGCTCAACTGTTAAAGCGGGCACCGACACCCCAAAGGTCGTATTTTTTTATTGTCTAAAACGACGCAAGTTGTAGTCATAAACACGCAAAAAAAACCGCATCGCGAAAAAAAAATTTCCTGCGCGCGCGCGCGCCTTTTTATTTTTGGCGTTTAAATCTCCCGCCGCTACCTCCTTGCTTCTTTTGATCGATGACGTCAAAAATCAGGAAATTTAGAAGCTTTGTAGGCGGCATTTCTATAACATTTAATAACGGCAATCGTAAAACATGTTTTTTAACGCAATTGCGAACGCACTATGGCCCCTCTTTTTGAAATACCGAAAATCAGAGTTCGGTGAGATGTCCCTTCCTAGATTTGTGTCCTCCCTCAGAAAACTCGGCGGCGCTCGAGCAGATCGGCGAGTCGGCGAAGAAACCGGTTTTTTCCCGCGCCGGCTCCCTTCTATCCCGCCAGCTCGCCTCCTCCTCGCATCGGGTCAGCGGAGGTCCGAGAGAAAGTCGAGTCGCAGGAGACCGCAAAATTTGACTGACTGCACTGGCGGGGATCGCGCGGGAACTTCAAATTCGGCATTTGGAAATTGTTTTTTAATTCACAAATACTGAATTCCCAAGTTTCGAATTTTGAGGGTAATGTCCCGGCACCGTTTTCAATCGTTTCGGATAATAAAAAAAAATATGATTTTGATGTGTCAGTGCCCTTTAAACATAACGCGGGAGCGGTGGCCGTAACTGATATCAGAGCTGTCTAGCGATTAAATCAATGATGCGGCCGAGGATTAGGTGGCTGTTCTTGCGGTTGTCGCCACTCCCCGATACAATTATCGCATGGCCTCCTCGTTTCTTTCTTTATCACCCAGGCTTTAAATTTTTACTTGTTTGTTTTGTAGTTTTTTTTTTAAATTTTAGTCCCACTACGACATCTCAGCGACCTTGCAGTTTCTCTGATAAAGGCCACCTTCTTTAAACAACAAAAAACAAAATCCAAAAGCTACCTTTTTTTTTCTTTTTCGTCGAGTCACCCATCGGGGATTGTTTCGGAGCTGGGAGTGTAACTCCAGAAAACAACAGCGGCATAAGCTGCCAGAGTGAGCCGGCAAGTGACGCATGCAGTCTCTCTGGCCACCGCTCCGGCGTTATGTTTAACAGTTGAGCACACTGTACGTGTTGGCTGCAGATGCATGGTGACAGAATTACCTGCGGGACAGGCCTCAAACATACCTTCGAAACATGTATACTTCGATGTGTATACAGAGAGTTTTTTTATATTTTTTATTAATCTGATTGGATTGCTATACAAGGAAGGAAGACGCCTCAGGGGAGTTTGAGGGAACCGTTTTTGCATCACCCGATACGGCACGAACTGCGCATGCGCTAACGCAGAAGACTCGCATATACCCGCAGTTCGTACCGGAGGGCCCACCGTACCGTATCGGATGTGCCAAAACGGTTCGCTAAAACTCCCTACTGTCTGCATACAACCGTCTTTAATACGATGTATTAGCGCGGCTTAAAGACCGAGGACCAGTTCCCGCTTTCCACTTTTCCCTCGCTTCCTCCTCTCCCCCTTCTACCCTTTCCACGGTTGCCCTTTTCCTCCTCCCCCATGGTGAGGAGGATGTTCTGCCTTGCAGAATCTTGAGTCTGGTCGTCGGCCTTTAAACGAGACATCGCTGTGTCCACTGACCGGTGCGGCGGCTCACCGATGGACGCGGCCTCGTTGACAACACGCTGGAAGTTTGAACTTCAGAAGCGCGAACGACACGCACGACTGAGCTCTCCTGCATTTTGTGTGTTTTTGTTTTAAGAATGTTTCTTGCATGGAGTCTCTTCCTGAAGCTCGGAAAGGCCGCTTGTTCGGAGACCTTGAAGGTTTTTTTGTTTTGTTTTTCGCGGGATTTTTTCTAACGCCGGTACACCCCGAGCGCGTCGAGACCGATATGAGAGACGACGTCTCCGCGGCCTTGACCTATCTTAAGACAAAGCGTTGGGGGAGAAAAAAGAGAAAAGAAAAACGGCGAGACGTCTAGCATCAGACAACGTGAAAGTGGAGTCATCAGACGCCACGCTTGAGGGAGAATATCAATCGACTCGACGCTTTGTCGGTGGCGCTTCCAAGAAGAGGCTCGGGAAATCAACTTTCTTCCGAGTAGGCAGTTTCTGGTACTGTTTATTTATTTTTTATCTTATTTTTTAGTTTTTGGCGTTTAAATATATATATACATATAAATATATATTTGATCATTCGCGTTCAGTCCGCAAGATGGCGTAAGCTGTCGCCCAATCCTGGATTGTTACGAGGTGGATTAACCTATTTACGGTTTTATGTATGACACAAAGCATAATAAACATGGCTCCAAGAAAGAAACTGAAAAATTCGCTCCATTTGTTTCTTGCCTAAAACGCGTGTTTTGGATGATTGATCGACTATAGACGCCGCCATTATTGCTCTACAGCCAATGAAATTGCTGCATTATCTGATAAGAAAGCCGAAGGACCAATCAGAAGGCAGGAAGCGGGAACCTAACATGCGCCACATCCTGCTGCCAGTGGTTGTATATAGAGCAACAGCATTTGTGTTGCTCCTTTGGTGTTCAAGATATTCGGTCCGGGAAGTGGCGTTGAATAAGGAAGTTCGGACGGTCGTCAACGATCGCTAATTTGACAGCACCCCTACTTTGTGACTTTATTCAGGATTGAGACAGACTTCTACGTGGCATCTCTTTTACATCAGACAGAGACATTAGTAAATTGCTTAACAACTTCGCGTTATAATTTTTTTTTTACTAGACAAGTTTACATTTGGTATACATGACGGAATTTTTTTCTACATTAGATTGCATGCCATAGCGATTCATGCCTATAAGGTTATGTAATTTGCCACTCTAGAGGAACCGGCGCCACCCAGCGGTAAAGACGTGACGGTTAGAAACGAAGAGTTTGCGCCTGTCCAGCCGTGCGGGGAAGACTTCCGCGGTCTGGTGGCTGAAACAAGAAACAAAAGAACGGGGATTAAATGCAGACATGTTAGAGGCACAGCGTAGCATCAATAAAATATTGCAGCAAAGGAAAGGCAACGTGGTTAAAGACATTAAACGTTTGTTTTTTTACACTTTACGCTATAAGATGAACGCATGTTTACAGTTATCACAAAAGACAGTTTACCTAGAAAATAAAGCAGTGATTCCATCAGTGAAGTAGTCAACACAGCCTGATTTTTTTAGGTTTATTATGAATAAAAATTCAGACTGGCGCATAAGCTCTTCATAAACTCATAGATTACAAAAATACGTATAACAAAAAAAAGAAAAAAAGAAACGTTACATTTGTTGAATGAATTTTTAGACAGCGGGAGTGTTGCATTAAACACGCAGGTTGGAGCTGAAAGTTTGCGAAGCGCGCCGATCAGACTTCGGCGACAATATGAACGCAAACAGCGTAAGGACGTAGAAGTGGACCGGACGAGCGCTGATTAACAACTGACGCCTAAATAATACGCAAGAATCTTGTCCACTCCTTCTACTAGTACTCGTCCTTGGCGCCGTTAGTGCGCTCATAATGTTTCACCAACTAGCCCACGCAGTTCATTTTATTTCGGCTAAAGAAGCGCAGCGTCGTCGTCGCGAGAGTCCAATCGGCGCACTTCGTGAACTTGGGCCCCGAATTTTTGTTTAACGAGTCTCTATCGGCAACAGAATAATCAAGGCCTGTACACTAGAAGTTTGACGTCATCGTAGGGAGGTCGAGCGAAGACGCTGATTGGTCCCGAGTGCTGCGTCAGTGCTCGGCTGAACCTCGCGCCCAATCATCGCGTCGAAGGACGCTCGGCATCGGGCTCGGGTCGAATCGCTGAGCTTGGCGCCGTCCGATTGCGGTGGCGTTCCATGGGGGAAAAGTGAGGCGTTTAAAGGCCTCGATTGTTTAGGTTGTGTTTGGCTAGGGCCCCTGCTAGATCAGCAAGCCTTTAATATCGCGTATGCGAACAAACGCTCTCACCTTTTGGGCGCATATAGCGGCGCGATTGCGCAGTAGCCGCGTCTTCGTTGCGGACGGCGTAGCGGAGAGGAAAGCGCGTTGTACGCGCAAACGACCTGAACCACGTGCCCTGTTCAGGGCACGTGGTTCAGGGTCAAGGCTGGTTGTCACAACACCGTTTTCTTGCGTTTTCTTACAATACGTAGGGTGCCTCCGTGTGCGCTTTGTTTCTACTCCATCTCACCAACATCTGGAGTGCAGAGAAAGGCGTGGGCACGAGCGCGTGGCTTTGGAAACAGCCTCCCATGCACGAGTTCCGTACAAACAAAAGCATTCTTGCGAGCTTGGCTCACGCGCCTGTGCCTTTGTTTTTACTGCAGGCATTTGTGACATGGACTACAGCGTGACGACATCTCACTAATTTGTTCCGAACGCTTTTTTTTCCCGTAGCCCGGGCAAGTGGGTTACGGAACGGAAAGAGCACGAGCTCTTTGCATAAACAGTGAGTGCAACGGCAAAAACTTTGTTACTAGATTTTTTTTTCGTTTGGGAGCGCGTTTTGTTGGCATTGTGTACTAAAAAGGATGGCATTGCCCAACGTTACTATAACACTCAGTTGGGAAACTCAACAGTGAAACCTGGGCCGCTGGCATCCACCGAGACCGAGCTAAATACGTTAACAGCGCCACACTTTTGCGACGAGTTGAAGCATGAGATATGGCTTATATGGCTACTGCTAGAGTCACTGAATGTTCCCAAAGTACCGAAACTGTCAGGCTCAAAGTGCCAAAATAACCACTCTAGTTTTTTTGTTTTTTTTATTGTGGTAATTTTGTGTATAGCGCACGCCTGGAGAAGGGAAAGCTTTATCCAGTTATTCTTTACATGAGTACCGGGTACGGCATGATTCCGTTACACAGCCTCCCGTGCACACTTACTGTTTTAGTTAAAGCGGAATGTCCCCGCCGTCATATTGATGAACGGGCCATCTGACACGGGGATTCGCGTCATAGGCTCCTGAAAGGGGGGCTTTTGAAAGCTGGGCAAAAAGGGGTTGTGTGTGACATTGGGTGTTTTTTTTGTGCACCACCCGGAAAAAGGCTGCTGGAACTTTGAAATCTTGAATTTTAACCATTTTTGCTGCTATTTGGGCGACTTAGCATCTGCGCAGTTGTGAGGCATGACGACTATGAAGCCAAGCCGCAAGAATAGCGGAGAGAGTCAAGCCGAACCAGCACCGTCTGAGCGACTAAGCGGACGAGAGAGCCCTCAAAAATGGCGTTTTTCCCTTTCCTCCCCTCTCAGAGTTGGCGCGTGCGCCCAGAGATCTCTGAAAACCCGCACGAGCAGAGACATGGCGAGGGCCAGTCACCCTGCTTGCAACCGTCTATAGGAAAAGGAAATTAAATAGCCAGAAACATAGGCTGTGTTCAAAACTTTACTCGACCTTACACTCTAGGGTAAGGGTTTCGTACCTTGGCATTCAAAACCTACCCGCGCCCAGCGTTTTTCTATCTGTTTTGTCACGTGACACGACCAACCGGAGTAACTCGGATCCATTTGGGTAAGATTTGGAATACAGCCCAAGTACAGTTCACTGTAGCCCAAGTGTCATTCGTAGCACAGTAAACGCAAAACGTTCGAGCCGGGAGACACTCTTTCACAAAAACAAGCATCGCGCCTGAAGTATCCACGCACCCAGTCAAGACTTACTAACTGGCCTTCATGCGCGGCATTCTTGGGGCGGAGGCATCCTAGTCTAGTCTAGAGTGCCTTAATGTCGTTAGTATGGACCACCGAGCAACTAGAAAAAGCAGCGCCTGCCGAGCAAGTTACTTCTAAGGAATGATAACAAGCCTACGTGACAGGCGCTCGCAAACAACATTGAGAGGTAAGCGCAGACAAACAACAACGAGCAAACAATCCAGTCGCCCTTTAGTGGCCGTCGCAGAATGTTTCCTATTGTTTTAGCTGCAAGCTGTTAGACTGATTACATTTTCTTTTTTTTACATTTTACATGTCCCTACTTTTCTTTATTCTTGACATTACATCTACAAAATGGTATGGCTTTCAGTGAACTCACGTAAACTCGTTCCCGGGAGAAAAACAATCCATCGTATTTTTTGTTTTGTTTTTGTCAATCGCCATTATGGCGACGCTTAGAAAACTAGAATACGCTCGCCGAAGTAAAAAATTTTTGTGTTTAACATTGATGTTTTGAACACAGTGCTTTGATAGTCAATCGGTGCATTTTTGGGCCATTAAGGTTCTTGTTTTGTTGTTGTTGTTGTTGTTGTTGTTTACGAAAATAATCTATACTTGACACTAGCAATCATAATTCACGAAAGATGGGTTTGCTTTTGTTGTTCTCGTTTGTAGAATATTTCTATATTCAGAGCATCTGATTAAAGCATTATTAAGAACCTATAAACGAATCCAAGTACAGAATTTCCTTGCAAATTACAGCGATACGGCAACCAACGGGACCCAAAACGAAGAGTTCTGTGTCCAACGCTGACTTTCCCCTTCCGCGTTTTCAAGGAAGCAATGAATAATATATAGGCTTATAAGTAGTACCATAAGTATCAGACAATATACATAGTCTATTTTAAACATTTTCTCAAATCTCCTTTTTTTATGGCAGTTTCGCTAGACTAAAAGGTTCTGTCCGTTGTGCACATTTTTTTGTGGTAATTTAGGTCAGCACGCTACTATTATCACCTAATTACGGTACGCAATAAGCCCTAACCAATAGTTTTTTTTTTTAGTAGATTGTACACTCCAGCTTTGCTTTGTTAGCGAGAGCTCGTGCGGCCACTTTGAAGCTTGGATCATGGACACCCAGATCCCGATTCGGGATCTCGGAGGCCATGCATGGATTAAGCATGGGACCGCTGTGCCCGCTACCCACAGCGTACGGTCTACAAAAAACCACGCTAGAACTTTCGATTATTCCATCAAGTTCACAGCGTTTATTACATATCTCATGGACTTTCTGAAAACATTTTGGGGAGAATAACGCATTTTCACACTTTTCTTATTATTGTTCGCCTTAACTTACTAACGTTTGTTTTATTCTATTAATACTAATAAACACGATATTGTTTATTATGTCTTTAATTACGTTCTCATGTAGTCTAGTCATTATTACATCACATTGCCCCGAAAACGACTGAAGAAATGCTAAAAAAAAGAAGAGAAATTCCAAGTTTATAAGGGCGTACTTGCACCTATAGAAGGTGTTCACTGGACGCCATATTTGAGTGCGCTGCTCAGAGCGCATGCTCAGAACGACTTCACATGAATAGGCTGCCAAGACCGGCGATTTTGATGGTGCGGGGTGCACGTTGCAAAATAACTGTGGAAGCTAGCCATCAGCACGTGCTCAGCATTAGCGAACACAGATATGGCCGCCAGTGAATACACCCTATTAGCGCCGAGATGTTTCGGTGGCGCCCTCTTATGGCTTCCCTCCGTGACGTCACGACTGGGATTTGCCTCGCCGTGACGTCACCAGTTGTTATTCTGGCTACTTACCATCGGGGGCGACGACGAGTTCGATGGTGTGTTTAAAAGCACAGTAGAAGCTAGGAGCCATCGCAATCCGAAAACAACACCGTCAAAGTTGACAATCTGATAGTGCTCATATGCCCATGGTTTGGCCAATCGTGGAAAGCTGACCACAGCGACGCTTTTGGCCGCGCACATCGCTAATAGAAGGTGTTCACTGGACGCCATATTTGAGTGCGCTGCTCAGAGCGCATGCTCAGAACGACTTCACATGAATAGGCTGCCAAGACCGGCGATCTTGATGGTGTGGAATGCACGCTCCAAAAGAACTGTGGTAGCTCGCCGTCAGCACGTGCTCAGCTGTCGATCGCACATCAATGGCCGCCAGTAAATGCTCCCTATACGTAGAGAGAGTAATTCAGATTGGTACAGTATCATGGTAAATAGATCGCTCGCTAGACAAGAGCTGGCTTGATGGGCAAGACCATTCTAAACAACAAAAGTCTTTAACTTTCCAACAAAACCAACGGAGATAAAAATAATAATAATAATGACCTGCAGACCGAATTGAACCAAAGGCGTTGCCGACTAGACCATTTTCTCTCTTCTTATCTATTGCATAAAAAAACTAAGAACACTGACTAACGCCATGCAAATTTCTTAAACGGCATATTAAAACTCGCGCAAATTTCGAGTTTTTTTTTTTTCTTTAATGCTTCTTTAATTTGGGGTAGGCTCATGGTTGAAATACGCTCTGAAATACGACCAGGCGGATTTTTGAGTCGCGCACCAGTCATTAGCTGTGTTTGGAGATTTGTGTTTGTCTTTCGTCCTCCTTGTTCACCTTCTTCATGGATCATTATCGTTATCATTGTCCAGCTCTGCTGCACCTGTGCAATAATTGGATTAACATCACAACTCCGGTCTTGTTTTACTGGACTGGAATAACACTACCGCACTTTTTGCCGCACTGACGTTGTTAGCACGTCGGACCGCCACGCGTGATGTACTACAAAACGAACAAACATGATCATGCCAAAGACATTTCCAAATTTTTTAAAAAACACAGTTGCCGATTTTCGGATTACCAGTTTTTGAAGCTACTTTCACCGCTTCGTCTTTTGACTGCCGGACGCTGTGAAAAAAAAATTGATTCGCTATAGAGGACTGGGATGACTTCAAAAAAAGTCATCCCTGAATTTCCGCCTCATGACGTCATAAAAATGTCATGTCGTCGCCGGTCGCGATCCCAGCTGTATGTGGCAGGTGCCTGTTCTGCTGCAGGTCGCTGTCCAGTGTGACGAACGAAGTAGAGGGGCTTAGAGAGATAAACTGGTATCCCGTTCATCAGGCAAAGGTGATCCCCCTTTGCTGCCGCCATGTTGTACAATGTTGACCACTAGACACGTGACCGTACAAAAACTCTAGGCTTTTACGCCAAACTGAACCGAGATTTGTGTCGCGATCGCTGTAAAAAAGGTGATAAACAATTTTTTTCTATACTGTTAGCCCCAGAGATAAGTGTCTAGCTCTCGAGAAAAACCCAAAATACAGCACCGCGGTTGACGGCACCTAGCGGTGGCATTACGAAGCTGCCCGAGTTTTTGTCGTAAAAGCTCATTTTGGACTTAAACAAAACATAACTTATCTCGTCGGTATACTGTTATATAAAGATCAATAAGCAATTATTCGTGCGCGGTACTTTGTTAAAATCTAGCCGCAAAACTATATAAGATCACGTGTCTAGTGGTCAAAAAGTGCGACATGGCGGCGGCCAATGGCGGGTCACTCTTCAGCTGCCCATTTATCGCTCTAAGGACCTCTGCCTCGTTGAGTGTGACAAACCACGGGAGCGTCGGCAGCAAGAAGTTGGGACGCCGTGATGACAAACGACACCCGCGTTCGCGTGCGCTTTTCGCCAGCATTTCTACGACCAACCGCCAGGACATCCGACAGCATGACACTCCGGCTTCTGTGACGTCACTTGTTGCCCCTTCAGGACCCTTATGTTTGGGCAGCATAGAACGATAAACACACCAGATCTCCGGTCTAGCCGCTAGTGGCCATCGACGGCGTTGCCAGTCGCAACGCCGTCACACGGATTGCAACTTTCGGTTGTGGAGAATGGTAGATGAATGATAGCGCTGAGCGGCGATTATGAGATCCGTTGCCCTTCTGCACTAAAGGGTAACACCGGCCAAAAGTTAAACCAAAGTAAATGACCGATATCTATTTACCGAGACTGAATACGCGCACTGCCAAATTTTTGCTCTAATAGAAAACCGCGATTCACACTAAAATTGATATTAAGAATGCTACCACCAGCTTCTCGGCAAGCATTCGGCGGGTTGGCTGTTTGTCAAGCAACCTTGTGCCCCAATCGTACGGCCACTTATTCTTTCGCCGCGGTTTTTCTGCTGCGTTGCCGTCCCAGGGGACTATTTCTGCTTGTTGGGTTTTAGCGGCCGTAGCTTGTAAGTGCTCTTCGGCGACTGCGCGCAAAGATTATTGGCAACCTGCTCGATCAAGCGCGTCGTGGTGCCGAAGGTGACAATCACTGGCGGCCATAGTTTAGTCCGATCCTGCTCAGAGCGAGCTTACGACTAGCTTCCATGACGCTTCTGTAACATGCATTAAAAAACACCAAGATTGTCGTTCTTCTCAGAGGATAAGTGGGGCTCGTTCTGAGCCTGCGTTCATTGAAATTCAAATTCATTCACTTATCGTTTGGGAAGTCCGAGGAAAAAAGCTTATCAAGCAGTTTGACGCGACCTCGGCCACCCGATGCAGCGGCAAAGGGAAAAGCACGGTGTTGTGTGCTCATGCACACTGAAATAGACTATGTAGACGTCATGAACAAAATATCACCATCAATAGAAATCACAAAAAATATGTTAATCGTTTGAAACTTGGCAACGATAATAAATAAATGAAGCGAAATTTTTAAACTACAATCGTGTAGCTGAGCAAACAGAACTGGCACATCATGATTAGGTGCATTTTACTCTAGTTGTTAAAAACAGTGTATATGAACTTCAAAAAGTTACATGCACAATAATTGCAAAGAAGTATAGATTCACCAATACAGTTTTTTTAGGTAATAATCTTAAAAAGAGAACCTGAAAAAATGCGACAACGTATTCAAACATACAATAAGGGCACACGGCAAAGTGTAGTATATAATTTATATTCAACAACAGCAAAAAAAAAAAAACACCAACGTCATAGGTTTAGCACATTCTTTTTATGTTGTATAAAGTTTTTAAACTTTTTAACAGAACCGCTATGTATATATTGGTTGTTACTTACAAAGTGATTTAACAGTTTTGGTAAAGCATCATCATTTGATCTCCGTATGAAGTTTATTTAGTGGTCACCCGCTAGTATTCCCATCTTTGGACGTCGTACCCAGGGTTATGTTTTGGCAAATTCGGCAGTTCCGAAATCGTCTCAATATGTATGTATGTTTGCTTTTCGTAGCTGGAGGTAAGTCTATCGCTGTACAAGTTATGAACTGCCAATTAGCCCCGAGAAGTTCGCGTGGCGCCCCCTTACGGCGAACCGGGGTGTAAGGCACGGCGAGGAGAGAATTTTCCCCGACTCGCCCCGCTCGCCCTGTGGAGGCTGTGTACGACGCTAGCTGTCGGCGCCCTCGTTTCTATTTAATTTTTTTTTGTTTTTTGTGGCGTGTTTTTCGTAGGAAGTGTACATTTTTTATGTGGCTTTATCCAGGTATGGCCTGTAGCTACCGGCGAAACTTCAAACAACATTTTAAGCATGGTTGACAGCGCAGGCAACGTCATGAATCACAGGTGTATGAAAATAAATAAATATGGCCACAATTGCAGGAGCATCACTATAGATTTACATCTCACACAATAAATGCTGCTGATGGTCTTAATGAATAGGCTAGTTTATGTATACTATATTTTTTATCTGTTTTTAAGCAAGATCGCCGAAGCAGAAAAGCTGCATGCTGCTCGGGAAACATGCTTAATACAGTCTGGGTCATGGGGAGAGAATCACAAGTAAGACAGCACAAGTGCAGGGGCAAAGTAAAAAAACAAGGAACATTTAATATATACATTGCTCTGCATTTCACCTTTGCTGGATTCGGATAGTATTTCAATAGGCTACACGGGTGGTATCTGTGGACTTGTTTATATCAACCCTCAAGCAATGTATAACAAACGTAAGCGAAGGTGTCCAGCTCGTTATTAGTCCCTTAAGCCCTAAAATTGAGATTTTACTTAAATCGAATTGTCCTGAAGCTAAAATACCAGAAGTTTTTCGCACGCAGACTGTCACCCTTCACAGGTTCCACATTTTTCTGCTATTAGTGCTGCATCTGCCACTGGACAGACGTTGGAATGCTTGCTTTTACTCCTGTTTTCCTCCGTTGTCAGAGGGTCCAGCTGTAGGGAGTTTGGAGGCTGAGGAAGCTTTTGGGGACCTGCAGCAGTGTCTCTTTAATTGAAAATAAATGACAATTTAAACTAAACGGTGTATTTTCCGAATACCCAAGGCTGGAATAAAGAATGTCAGGAAAAAGTATAAAGATTCCATATTACGGTACTATTGTTGTGCATATTTTGGGCAGTTCAATACATATCATACAGGCAACTGGGGGCTATTCTGGCCGTTTTTGCTGCTACCATACAAACTAATTTCCAGTAATTATGCATCTTCTAAGAAATATGCTTGCATAGGTGTATAAACTATATAATTAATTCACGAAGAAGCTACATTTATAAAAAACAACCCTCATCCACGAGCACTTCAAAGATCGTCAGACGCAGGGCCTTTAAAACATCTGCGAACCAGCGCATGCAGAGTGGCAGCGCAGAGTCGGGGTCGCGAGCTAATTAGCCGACCACCCAAAGGCCCATGATATAATTGCAACTTCAAATGCCTTGAAAGCGGGATGTAATATTCTCCTAAATCATGAACATGCAAGGAACAGAATTCCAGCGTCTGAAATACTTGCGCCACCGCTTCACCGACGTCTCGCAAAATTGCCTTCTGTCGTGTGGGGACGGGAGGTTCATCGGCGGAATCGCTTCCGCCGATAGCTTTCGGGATTTGTAACCCAATTTTAAAGGTAAAAGTGACAAGCAGGCTTATAAAATGTATGGAAGTACGTTTATATCGGCCTGACTCAACGTCTTGTACACCGGGTAAACGAGGCCCAGCTCCTCGAAGAGCTTGCGGCACACAACGCCAAACCAGGAAACCGGTGCTGGGAAGCGAGCCGATGCGAGATCGCGGAGCAGAGTCCTCTTCCTGACGTCACGGTACATCTCACCCAATCAGGCGCGGCGACCGCAGCGACGCTTGTGTTCGCTCTCGGGGCTAATACACCGTGGCAAACTCTTTTCTCGGCCGGCAACTTTACGAATCTGTACTATTATTCCCTACAGATGTCTTGATATCTGAAAGAAGTAAAGCAGTCAAACAGCCTGACCGATTGGAACTGCTCCTGCGACTATACCAGTAGAACATTTTTGTGGTACCACAATACGAACTTTGCGCCACACGGGGGTCACGTAGCTGGTCAAAGGGTTGACATCCTGCTCGAGCCGGTAGTTTCGGTTTCCGCCGTAGACCCCCCCCCCCCCCCCCCCCGAAGCCAAGCATAAAGCATTAAAAAAAAACGGACTTTTAGGGACACTTCTTTCGCTAAAAACCCGTCGTTACCCTAAAATCGAGAAAATGTATCGGAGTTACCCTTTATTCAGAATCCAAAAGGAGCTTGTCGTATCAGGAACCGTTAGGTAGGTGGCGCAAGCAGCCGCACGATTAAAATGACGTGGTTAGTCTCGTGCATCTCATTATTGCCCGCGAACCAATCAGGTTGCGGCATGGGCCGATAAGAACGTCGGAGAACCAATCACGAAGCCAGAAGCATGAAGCCACGCCCCGCGTCTCTTAAGGGGGACACTACCCAAAGAAGTTAATATTTGAACCACTTGTCTGATCTAAATGACATATACAGGATTTGTTTCTGTTGATGTTGAGAACATTTGTGCCAAATTTTATTAACCTGGGTGAAGGACAAAAAAAATTGCAAATGTTCAAAGATGAAAGTGGGCATGTCTGCATAGGAAAAAAATACTTTATACATTTGTCGTTTTCATGTGTTATATTGCTTTAGGACAGTTCAGAGCAGATAGCTATGGAGCTATATTTCTATATTATACCATATTTTATGACAGAAAATCCACATAAACACGAATACTGTTTTTTAGATTTAAATCCTTTGTCCAAAATTTTAGTTTTTGAGCATGAACATTGACAAAAATAAAAAATACAAGCTCATAGTTATCTTCCTCTTAAAGGGATACTGAAGCGAAACTTGAAATACACCTATTATGGTCAGAAATAGGTTTAATATGATCAATGATATCCGTAATTCATAATCGCGCGTTTGTATTTTGAACGGATGGCTATATTTTTCACCCTGAGGGGCCCGATTGGGCGCGCGCTCGAAAATCAGCCATCGGAGAGCGCGATGCGTCTTGGGATATTCGGCGCATTCGTGACGTCACTTGTGCCAGACGGGAAAGGCTACGGCGTGGATGTTGTGGTTACGAGCGTTGTCACTTGGTGGCGCGTCGACGATTTACGACCTGTGACAACGTGGCCGTTTGAGATGTGCAAGGGCTGCACGCACGCTGCACCACGGCAAGTCGGCAACCACGGCACCGCTGACAAAACCAGCTCGGAGGCCGGATTCTCAAAGCGAACTTACGACGAAAAAAGTGCGTACGACAAATTTGAAAGAAAACCCGTATTCTCGAAACGAAATTGTCGTAACTTTTGCGCAGGTTACGACAGAGTCCTACGACAGCTCCGAAGCTGTCTTACGCATTTTTTACGATCAAAGCCGCATGGCCGACAGCGTCGCTCAGTTACATGGTCGCGACGACCAACGGACATTTATTTTTCTACGTGCTCTTCTCGCGCGTCCCGACTTCAACCAGCGAGAAAAAAAGGATAGAGTACTTGAAACAGACCACGACAAACAAGAACGCTGGATCCACAAACACCCGAGAAGAGCAACAACGGCCACGATTCCACCGACCAAGCGAGCTCGGCAGAATATAGTAGGCCTAGCAGCAACACCGACTCGACGCACCGTTGTTCCGGCGGTCCTTGGCCAAGACCGTCTGCCCACGACCGGCTGGCCTGCTGAATGGAATATGCCCGCGCGACCCTTGTGGACCCTTCCCGACCCTTCCCGGATGAATAGTTTGATCCCTGAACTAAATTTCAGAGGTCAATCTTTTCCCCTTGTCATCTCGATCTCTTTGTTTTCCGAGGCAGCGGGGACGAACGCTGTCGTCGAAAAGGGACTCTCATTGATTCTATCTCCTTGTTTTGTGTGATATAGAGCTCAAATAAACACCGTACGGATTACCTTCGCAACACGGTATGTACACTTTGTTATTAGTATGCCATTTTTATTCTGACACGACGCTACGTCACTGTCTAGCTATAGCAGTTCGTTGGAGCTGCGCGATGTCGGTCCAACCTTTCTTTGCCGAGTGTCACGTCAGTATCGAGTTGCAATCGTGAAAGATCGGTCCCGAAGCGCTTACCGAAACGCGGTCTAAAACAGAGCGAATCCAGCACTTCGATCAAACGCGCGCGTCCGCTCCGAGTGTGAACAGGTATTTGCGTGGCTCTTGCTGACACTCTCGTAGTTCAAACGTGTCGTTTTTAACGTCGGCTCGCAGCTCGCAACTCGCAGCAACTAATACCGGCCGTGCCAGAAGCGTGCTCGCGTCGTGTCGTGCATAGAGCCGCAACGAGAACGAGCTCACTGTGGCCAACTACGCTTTGGCTTTCTCCGTCAAGGCTTTGCAAACGCGTTCAGGCCTAGGCTCATTCTGCCGGCACGCCGTATTTCCGCAGAACGGCGCTGCTCCTATGCCACAAGTGATGTCACGAGAACTTCCCACCATCCACCAGATGTGAATTTGAAATCGTTTAATTAGGTTTAAAATTAGTTCTCCTGTGTTTTACAGCGCGATATTGATATTTCCGAGGTGGTGCCTGTCCCTAGCCCATATTTATGCAAAAAGATGGGCGCTAAAATTTCATTTCAGTACCCCTTTAACATTTCACCCCAGAAAATCTCATAAAATTAATCCAAGTTACGTAATAACAAAATTTTTCAAAAGTGAAATTTATGCCAAAAAGTGGAATGGACAAAAATGCGTTAAAAGTGCTCCAACCTCCACCTTGTCTTTAGCATCGGTGGACCTAAAATAATTTATAAAAAAATCACTATGCAGTGTAAACTAATGAAACTTCCTGGGAATACTCTCTAGATGTTGGTGGATGTAATTATGACATTTTTCAAAATTAACTTTTTTTGCAGAAATAGATTTTTTTGGGTAGTGTCCCTTCTTAAGACTGTCGTCGGTGACTGACTATGCACCAACGCAACTCTCCGACGCCACGCCACTACGGTGGCGCTGCTGCTGTCGGTAGTGCGCATGCGCAGATGCTTCGCCTCACGCGAATCTAGTTTCGGCGCACGCGCGTTTTCCGCACCCGGAAAACGCGGGCTTGTTGGCGTCACACATTAATTTTGCTCGTCCAACTAGGTTTGCGGACTTGAACCTATCTTAAATATTCTACCCAAGGTACTGTATTTTAAATAATTTTGGTAGTATTTTTGGTATCTTGCAAATGCATTTCGTCTAAAGTGTTTGATGCTGCATCTTAATTACATTTCTCTCCGTTTTGTACTCAGTATCTCAAATACATTTTTCGACGTTGAGGAAAAAAATTGTACCCCGGAGCAATTTACGGAACTATAGTGATCGTCCGACTCCAGGACAAAGGTGAATTGATTGCAAACTTGTAGCCAGGCGACCGAACATAAAACAGGAAACAAGGCACGAGCAAAGCGTAGTCTCCAAGTGCCAACAAAAGACAAAATGGATAGCCCCAAGTACGCCTGCCTCTATGTGTCCTCTTATCCGCTTTTTTTTTGCGTTGTTTTTGAATGGCACTTTACGCTTGAAGCTAGCAAAGTGCTCGTGACGTTATCCGGATTTTACACCTCTTATCCGAAGGTGGAGAGGTTATGTTAATAAAAAGATTGTGACGCAAACACTCGGTGCGGTCACAATGGACCCTTCCTGGAAATAGCCGGTTTAGAGGAATATGTTATAAAAATCTCGGAGGTACAGCTAAGCATTTCTTATGAGTTGTGAATGCGAAAGCATGCAAGCCGCTCGTCCGCTCCCTTTGTCGTCTGCTGCGTACTAAGGCGCGCGCTTCGGGATCTCGGACGCCATGGCGCAGCGGCCAACAGGAGCCCCGTCGACGCGCGCCAGCCAATGGAAGCGAAGGCGATCGCGGAAACCAGGAGCCGTTTTCGCGCTTCGAACTGATGACGTCAGCTCGCTCCATAAGACAGTTAATGCTTTCGCATTAAAATGCGCTAGCATGTTTTCAAGCGAGAGCAGACACACCCTCGGTCAAGGAAGTTAGATCATGCTGGCTTTATTGAGCTACAGTGACCTAGATTGGGGTTTTCTCCAGAGCCACCTTATGTGCCTATTGTGGCTTAACTTTCTCATCCAAGCTCGTTAAAAATCGTTTCTTTTTTCAACTCCTCTCGAATGCGCACATTGTTTCATTCTCGGAATGGACCCGTTTCTGGCTTTCCGGTTCCAGAGCACAAAGCGTACGTGTTGCTGGGCCGGATTAGGCTGGGGGGAAGACGAGGCTTCCGTTTTGCTTGACGCGAGCAGTGCCGTACGATTTCCAGCGTGCTTGAACGATGCCAAAGCGCTGTGTTGCGTTTGGATGACGGAATCCGCACTGGACAAGAGAGGACACTTTTTGTTTTTTCTTTGGAGAAATTTTATTTTGATAGAAGAGCGGCGTGGGTTCGCGCGGTGAAGGGGGTTGACCCGTCGGGCCCTTCAAAGGCTTGAGAGGCAAATGAGCATACCCGACCACTGTAAATCGCCTAATTTTTACAAGAACCTAATTTTTCTTCCAGTTTCTCGACTTAAATACTACCACCAAAAACAGATCACGCGAATATTTTACTCTATGGTAAAGTATACATAGCAAACCACTCCTAATCGCAAAATTTATAGCCCTCAAAATATTCCCAAAATTTTCGAAATATCGAGCCGGCAAAAATAGGCAGTTTTCGTATAGATTGCGTTTCCCCCTCCGCAACGAAGAAGCCGCTACTGCGCCTGCGCGCCGATGGCCTTGACTGTAGAGTTCCGGGTATCGTAGCGGGTTGCGGAGAGAGTTACGGGACGGCGAAAACGATCTACAAAAAACTCCATAATAAAACCACTCACAGTATGCGGAGCTAATTTCGTCACAGGTCAATCACTTTAATTGCACCTCAGAAAACTTGCGTGATTAGAGAGCTTTCGCAGACCGCGTTCCCCCCTCCGCTAAGCCCTCCGTAACCAAGGTGCCGCTACTGCGCCTGCGCGCCCATGGCCTTGACTGTAGAGTTCCGGGTATCGTAGCGGGTTGCGGAGAAAAGTTGCGGGACGGCGAAAACGATCTACGAAAACTCCCCTTGTTACATGGCCGCTTTAACAGATAAGAAAATTATCGCTGGAAAACCATCGCTGGACTTTGCGGCGACTGTGTTTGCTGACACGAAACGAAAACCTCGATCGCTACGAGCGATGGAAAGATGCGCGTTCACCAAAGGTAGGAAGTGACAGCCTACCGACCGCGCGAAGATTACGTGTTAACACATCCACCGAGCCATTACATCCATCGATGGATTTAATGGCACGGTCGATATACTAGCTCGTTGGATGTGTTGACATGTGTATGGATGTAGTTGCTCGTTGGATGTAGTTGCTCGATGGACGTATATAGTTGCTCAATGGATGTAATTGCTCATCCTCTTTGTTACGACGCCTAGCGTGCCATTACATCCATCGTGCTAGCGCACCCTTAGAAGACAAGATAACCGCCGTTGGGTTTTTTTTCGTTTTTTTTTTCTTCACATTCTTATGCGGAGAGCAAGTTCGTCTGCTTCTTCTGCAGGGGCTGTGATGACGTCAAACCTCCGAGTTCTGACTGGTTCTGAATGAAGGATAGTGGGGTAGACCTCAGGGCAGCTTGCTTTGAGGTCTACCCACTATCCTTCGATCAGAGCCAGTCAAAGCTCGACGTCTTTCTGTCCTCGATGTCCTCGGCAGGAAGCAGACAACTGGCTCTCCGCATTGGTTCAGAAGCCACAGAGATCAAACGGTAAGCCCGAGAACGTTAGTATCTCACAACTAAACTCTATAAGGCATTCAACTTTTTTTCTCAAAGCGTAATAAAAAGTTGACTCTGTGTACCGTCCTAATACTATAATAAAGTCTATATTTAGGTAATTTTGAGGGTGAAAAAAAGCTGTAACTAAAGTTTGATCACTGTGGAAACAACAAACGAAGAGCCGACGTTGCGTGTTCAACTTTGGAGACGTCGAAGGCCGCACAGAGCGTATGACGCACAAACGGTCCTCTTACTCGCTTCTGCACATTCAATTTAGCGTATAACTCTTCAATAATAATGCGTGCTACGCGATTGATGGATGTAATAGCACGTTTTTGGACGAGGCTGCTTGATGGATGTGATGACACAATGGATGTAACAGCATGATGGATGTAATGCACGTTGGATCTACTGGCCAAAATGGATATAATGACACGATGGATGTGCTGGCACTATGAATGTATGGGCACGATGGATGTAATGGCACGAAATTGGACGTAATTGCTCGATGGATGTAATGGCACGATTGATGTGTTGGCCCCAAGCCCCGCGCCAATACCGTGTACGGCGCCTCCTTCATCAACAGAAGGCAATCGCCAAGGGTGAGAGTATCCTAGACTTCCAGAGCCATCTGGAAGTTTTCCACCTAACCTTCCGGATGTAACCCTCTTCCTTGAAAGCCGATTCTCGATGGACATGTCACGGCAAGTCCGTCTTGTATAACGCCGGGGCGCGGGCATCGCCACACTTGCGATAGGCCCGCGAACTGCGGTGGCTTCTCAACCGATGTCCTCGGCCATCCCCAGTTGTCACCGAAAAGTGGCGGAGCCGCCATCAGAAACCAGGCAGAATGCCGACGTACTGGAAAGCAAACCTACCAACGTGCAGTGATGAAGCCTCATGGCGCCCTCGTTTTCCACTCAAGAAACCCTCGAACCCAGTCGCAATTGCGTTTCAATGTCTGCCGATAGATGGCGCCACATCCGAGGAAAAAGGGTGGATTCTCAAATCCAGTTCTCCGACGGTTGGAGTCCGTTATATCTAAACCAGACATGTATAGTACACGTTACCCCAAGAACGTAACTAAATACTGTTACTCGTTACCCGCTCAAAAATTAACTAAATACGCTACTTGTTACCGATTCTCAAAAGCAACGCGTTAAAGGGGTACTCCGCCGATTTTTGAGCTACCTCAGCTAACTATATTTTCTGACTCCCCGGCCTTTACCCTTTCCGGTATGCTATTTAGTATCGCGAAATTCATAATAGTTACTGCGAAATCGGCAAATGAAAATGATGCAAAAACCAACATTCAAATATACCCGCACTTTTCAGTGCCGTGACGTCAGTGGAAGGGCAGGCTTGCCAGTCGAGCGAGCAGTCTAAAAAATAGAATATGCCAATCATTTGTTCCGTGCTGGAGCGCGGGGACTGGAGCGAGCTTCCAAAGCATTCATTTGACACCATGAAACTGCTTCGAATCAGTTGGGAACAAATTCTACAGTCCAAAGAGTGATCCCCTGCACTTCCACTGACGTCACTTTTTCGTTGTTGCCAGTAGAGACTTTCAGTTTGAAAAACACGGTGAGGACCAAAATTGTAAATTCAATAACTTCGTGAAAAAAATTATTTTGACCTAATATTTGGGATACTATTTTGGCGATGTTGTTTGGCGAGTTTAGCAAAATTTCAAGCAAATCGGGGACCATGAAGAAATCGGCGGAGTACCCTTTAAGGCCCGTTCAAAACATTTGCAACCTAGTACGGCCGAGTGAGACAAGACCGGTTTTTAAGCCTCTTGCGACGACGGAGTACCAGATGCGCTCCTGCGAAGCAGGTCCTCCTACTCGGTTGCAAGTGTGTGAACGAGCCTTTACTGCACTTAAAAAGTAACTATAGTAGGTTACAAGTAAAAAAGGTAGCGGCAAATGCCCCTCAAAGGAAATCTTGTTTTCCTCCGCCACCAATCACGTCCTGTCGTTTCCGTGACGTCACGACCTCTGCGAACCAATCTTGCTCTTGCAAACAAATATTTTTAACATGGCTGCCGGGCAGATTTTCTACCCCGTGTCCCAAATAGCGGCCAGGATCTTTAAGTCAACCGCTAAAATCGGTTTTCTAAAAAAGGACACATGCAAAGAAAAAAAACTTTTTTTTTAAACAGCCGGGTTGGGAAAAGGAAGTCATAAAACGAATTTACAACGAAAAATAAAATTTTTTAGAGCTATATTTACGGCGCTATACGAATTTGTAGTTGGCGCCCACGGGCGCCGCGGAAAAGTGGCCCATATTTATCACGTGACTGGCCCCTATTTGTCACGTGGTACTTGCGCTCTTTCGGAAGCTTCCTATGGTCTCGAAAAGTTACTTATTCATCTTCGTTTGAAGTGCAACAAAAAACAAAGATTAATAAGTAACTTTAGAGCCCAAATGAAGCTTTTGAAAAAGCGCAAGCAGACGTGATAGACCTGTGCGCCGGTCAGATGACGGCGGCGGCGCCCCGAAGCAGACGAACTTGTGCGGCGGCGGCGACGGCGGCGTGGAGAAACGCGTTGAAGCGGCGGCGCACAACGCTCAGCGTGCGGCGGCGGCGACGCACAGGTCTACCACGTGACCAGCGGCGGCTCCCGCGGGCGCCAACTACAAATTCGTTTTGCGCCGTAAATATAGCTCTAAAAATTTTCTTTCTTCTTTGTAAATTCGTTTTATAACATACTTTTTCCATCTAGGCTGTTTAAAAAAATGTTTTTTTTCCTTTGCATGTGTCCTTTAACCTATCGCGTTCCGATTTTGTGCAGCGTTGGCCACAGGTGGTGCATTTTTTCTATAAATTCGCAAAGAGCGAACTTACCTGAGGAAAAAGTAAGAAAAGAGAAAGGCTTACCTCCTATGGAAATGCAGCGAAGTCCACCGGCCTTCAAACCATAAGGCGCCCTACGGTTTGAAGACCGGCGGCTTCGCTGCGTTTTCATAGGAGTTAAGCCTTTTCTTTTTTACTTTTTCTTCAGGTAAGTTCGCTCTTTGCGAATGCTGGTACCCTGTGCCGGCATTAGCCGGCACAGGTAAGTTCGTTCTTCCTCTGGTAAGTTCGCTCTTTGCGTTTGCCGGTACACTGGGGGTATACCGGCAAACAATAATCTTTAGACGGACAATTATGTCCACACTATTAGGTTGCAGCGAGGGTTTCATAATTTGTTACAGCTGAAACGTGTGTTCATAAAAATTGATTATATGCGAAATATTTATTTAAATCAAACATTCAGAAACATGCCGAATACCCAGATGTCCTGATCTTGGGTCAGAATGCAAGCTGCATAATGGTTTGTCTTTATAACAATACACTTCACAATGTTCGAATCAAGCCACGGTTCGGACCGCCTAATTACGTTTCTAACGTTTGTTTATCGCTGCATTATATCAGGCTATAGCCGCAAACGAGTTCTTCAGATTCCGTCTACGTCTTATGGGTCCACCTTGGCAAAGTCAGACTCTCGTGGAAAATATATATCGAGATTCTTCTTTTTGTTTTTATTTATTTACACATACTGCGACCTCTATGAGGTCATTGCAGGGGGTGTACAAATACAGAAACAAAATAACAAAATAACAGCTAAACAATACAATGTGTATTGATTATTCAAACCACGCTTTGAAAAGTGTTAGGAAATAGCAGTACGTACAGAGCGCGACCCTGTTAGCGCGAACAAGCGATCGCCGGTTTTTTTCAGTTTTTCTCTTTGAAACCAAGGGATGTCATCCAAGTTATTATTGCTACGGAAAGAGCTCATTTAGTTCTATAATGTAAGCGATAAAATTTCATGCTCACTTTTACTATCTAGAAGTAAAATGCGAAAATGCGCCGATGTTGTGTTCGCGCTAACAGTGTCGCGATGTGTACCTACAATAGAGGCCCGTTCCACCTGTTATTTGTATACGTGTGTATAAACCGCTTCTTTTCTTATAATTTGTTTGTTTGATTAAACTCATACAATGAGTTGAAACTGTAAAAATTCCGTTTGTTAGTCACCTGCCGCGTCCCGCACACAAGCATTCTTGGCTTACGTGGGTACAAAGCGAAATGTATTCAAAAAAGAAAATAAATTGTATTGTATTGTATTGTACCCTTGAACATAACCGAAATGAAAAACAATTATGTCACGTATTAGTGAAAAGCCATAGGCAGAACCGCGCTAATAAAATCACGATAGGGAAGAGTACCGATTGGCCCATCAAGATTATTCCAAATTGCAATACTTCGTGGAAAACGAATATTTAAAGCAGTTAGTATGAGACTGAAAAGGAACAATATTTATTAAATGAGATCGTCTGGTGCGTTTACTAGTAGAAAATGAAATATATTTACTTCACTCCATTCCATAGTCCTCATTAACAACTTTGTGTAATATTTTAATTCTATCAATTGTTTGCCTTCTAGACAAAGGCTCCTGCAGCCCCAGAGATGAGAAAGCCGAGGAGGCAGAGAAATTGCGGTCACACCTATTCAAAATAAACCTTACTGCTCTAGCTTGAATAGATTCAATGAGATTAATGTTTTTCTTAAAAATAAGGATCCCAAACAACAGATTCATACCCAAAGATGGGCCTAACAAGGGTCTTATAAGCGCAAAGTTTAACCTCTTTAGTAGAGGGCTTAAGAGTACGTTTAATATAACCTAACTTTTAAGAGCTAGAGAACAAATAAAGTCGAAGTGCTTGTCCTATTTGAGGTTGAACGTGAAGAAAACACCTAAGCATTCGAATCCTTTAACTTCATTTAAAATTACATCATCGATGATATAGTTAAGAACTAAAGAAGATTTCTTATTTATAAATCTTAAAAACACAGTCTTATCAAAGTTCATATCCATTTGCCATTTCTTGCTCCAATTAAAAAAACGGACAAAGTATTCATTAAGTAACAGTTGATCATTAAGAGACGAAATCTCTATATATAGGAGGTAGTCATCTGCATAGAGACGAATTTTGACTGGTATGTTTTCCACAACATAATTTATATATAAAATAAATGAAAGAGGACAAAAATAAACAAAAGAGGCCCTAACACCGATCCCTGAGGTACGCCTGAGCTGACCGAAACTTTCGAAGAGAAGGCATTCGCTAATGAGACAAACTGCGACCTGCAATTCAAATAATCTGAAATCCAATCGAGCAGAAGGGAGTTCTTAAGAATTACTTTCAACTTTAAAAGAAGCTTGGGGTGTGACACTTTACCAAACGCCTTCGAATAGTCGATAATAATAGCGTCGACTTGTCCTCTTTTATCTAATGATGAAGCAATGTCATGAGTGAGTTCCAGAAGCTGCGTAGTGGTTGAGAAAAGACGACGAAAAGTGTGTTGTTGAAGACGGAGTAAAGAATTGCTTTCGAAATATTGGAGACATGCTTACAAACCA
The DNA here is from genome assembly GCA_037355805.1 of Ixodes ricinus. NCBI lineage: Eukaryota > Metazoa > Arthropoda > Arachnida > Ixodida > Ixodidae > Ixodes > Ixodes ricinus. Next base: position 22,522 of record JAZHYW010029928.1, on the reverse strand, counting down.
TGTGTTCAAGGAGTTTACTGCAAGAGGATGTAAGAGAAATTGATCTGTAATTTATAAGGCTCTGTTTATTACCAGATTTGAAAATGGAAACTCTTGCTGATTTCCAAAGTCGATGAACAATTCCAGATGAAAGAGACACCTGGAAAATTATAGTTAAATATCTCGACGTCCAGATGCAGAAGATAATTTGGAATATCATCCGGGCCTGAACTCTTCTCAAAGTCGAGGTTAAGGAGCAAATTAAATAGACCAGAATCATTAACCTGAATGTCTGTTAACGGCGGACATGATATAATGGGACAAAAACTAGGTTCGTAGCCGTTATCTAGAGTATATAAAACCTAAAATATTCATGAAGGCTATTCGAAATATCAAAAGGGTCAATACCACATTTATCCTTAATATTGAAATTACGGGGTGTGTCATCTCTGGTAGGATGGATCTCCAAAACTTTGCTGGATTTCACTTCATAAATTGAGTCAGTGTCACATTAAAATAAGCGTCTTTTGCGGCTGCCATCTTTTCTTCTAAGGTTTTTCTCAAACATTCAAAACAGTCTACATTTATTGGGCTAGCACTATGCTTTAGTCTCTTATTACTCTTAACGCGGCGTGATAATTGCAAAACTTCTCTAGTTATCTACGGATATGCCAGATTATTTTTTTTTAAATTTTGACTGGAACAAACTTTGAAATGCAGTCACCAACTAACGCGCAGTATTTGCTGAGTAACACATCAACGTCACAGTCATGACTTAGGGCAACAAAGTCATCAAAATAAATACTGAGGACATCAAGAATGGACACGTCATCTGCTCTAGTAAAGTCCGAAAAGGAGACAATTTCGGGATCTACATGCAGTACACGAATATTAAGTGTCACAAAAACAGCACTGTGATCTGAAAGACCCCTATAGCTAAAATTGAATTATCGCTAGTACACTGATGTACCACTTGATCAAGATCAAACGACATAGTGATATCAACAAGAGCATTACACACCTGTTTATCACGGCTGCCTACCGTTAACTTACTCCAGTTTATGTCAGGCAGGATAAAATATCCGGTAAGGATGAGTTTGTAGTTTCTTAAGTTATGTTTCAATATGTAATCATGGATATCAAAAAGCACTTGAGCGGAAGAACTGGGAGCTCTGTAAATATATTAAATAACAAGAACAAACTTATCGACATGCACCTTGCACCACTGTGACTCTGTATTGGCTAAGGAAGGAAGCACAGTAAAGCGGACACCAGACCTAGAAATAATACTACGCCACCACCCCTTCCAGACGACCTATCACAACGAACCAGATCATAATTACGGGGAGTAAATTCACAGTCAAGTATAGAATCGTACAACAAGGTTTCAGTAACCCAGATGACAATGCCGGAAGAAAAAGAAGCAATGCAAGCAAATTCAGTTGACTTCGGAAAAACGCTTCTGGCATTAAGGTTTAACAGGGAAAACAGTTTATTCTTCTCATGTCGTTCAGCGGGTGTAGAAGTAACTGGAGAAGAAACTTTCACAATGCAATTGTTTGAAGCGTTCAATGTGTACCGAACGTTATTTACAAGCGCATAGTCATGACGTGAAAAAGCTTTTGTGCCGTTCCGTCTGAACTTGGCCGTACCGTGCCAAAGCTGCCTACGAATGTTACGTATGCCTGGGGAGAAGTCTTCGTTAATTAACAAACGGGTTCCCTTCAATTTTCGTTCGGTATTAAGAATTAAAATTTTGTCATGGTGGTCAATCACCCGAAAGATACTAGGCCTAATTTTACCCTCGGTATGAGAACCAAGACGATGACAGCGTTCAATGCCATCAAAGGTAACCAAGAGCTTGGAAGACAAAAGATCGGCGACACAGTTTAGTAGAGACGCGGGTGTTTCATTATCAGCTTCCTCTAATCCCTACGAAATCAGATTATTCTTACGAGAACGATTTTCCAGGTCTTCGTTCTTATCTGTCAGCTGGACAACGGCAACCTCAAGAGCAACAATTCTATCTTCAAGACACCACAACTTGTTATCAAGAGCCGGTAGTTGTGATAAACTGGAATCAATAACAGCAAGGCGTGCCTCGAAACCATCAAGCTTAGTCTGTAGAGACGCCTGATTACATTTCATTTGGGCAATGTCGGCAGCAATTTTAGCCTCTCCGTCCAGGATTTGTTTAAGATGATTCTGAGTATCACATCAAGGTCGGGGTTCATCTCAACATCGCCGCTACGAATGAGCAGGGTTAAACAAACTGTAAGCTAACTTAACAAGGAAGAAGAAGATGTAACAATACGCAGTGGGCAAGGTAGCCGCAACAAAAATCGGTTGTCGGATCTGAGAGAATAAGGTTCACAAAACAACCCTACCTACAGAGCAAAGAAGAAACTCAGTGGCCTGTTCATTATGCTGCCACCTAGCCCACTGAAGACAAACGGCCGCAGCGGTGGTCTTGAAGTATCGGTGCCGGAAGTTGGTGTCGTCAGTGTCGTCTCGAAGGTTCCAATCAGATTATCGGGCGAAGGCACGTGGTCACAGCGATCAGCACATGGCGAAAAGTCAGTGACGGGTCACAAGGATTCTGCGGCGTCAGCGCGAATCTCGGGGAAAGTAAACAGCAAGAAAGCTGCACTTCCACTGGACTCAGCAAGTACTGACGACTGGACAATCTGCGGAGCAAAATGAAGAAACTCAGTGGCCTGTTCATCATGCTGCCATTAAGCCCACTGGAGGCAACTTCGTAGTCCTCATTGTCAGAGATTCTATAGAACCGTCAGAAATAGGGGTCCCTGTCGCTTCATCGACATTCGTTCTATCGACACACATTTCATTAACAACTTTTTATCGACACTCGTTTCATCGACACTGATCCTTTTATCGACACTACCGCAAGGTACTGTGAAGTTTCATCAACACGCGAATTGCACGCCGGAGGAACATTCCGTCGCTGGTGTATCACTGGGGCGCGTGAACCCGACCCACCCGTTCACGCGCTTCGCGGCGACAGTCTGCGGCAGTTCATTACAAAGCTGTGAACCCATCTGGTCCGCCCGTACATGCCGCCTTGCGGCAACATGTACGGGTGGTCCCGTACCCGATGCACATGCCCTAACCCTCACTCACCGGCAGTCCAACGCACCAATAACCAAAAAAGAAAAAATGACATGTTGACGACGAAACATATGTCGCTGAAATGAGTGACGATGAAACGTCGCAGTGTCGATGAAACAAACCGTCGGGAAAACGTCGTTCGATGAAACGAGTGACACCACACAAAAAACCTGTTTCTGAGCCGCGTCACTTTAGCACCATCGCAACTGGCATCAATTTTAGATGCCCATTGCCACACAAAACACACTCTAAACAGAAAAAAAAGCTAATGAATTTGATGTCCCTTTTTGTTAAAGTTCACGACCTGGAATTGCATAAAGAGCAACAGGTTCGTCCCATCAAGCAAGTTGAAATGGTACTGGTCTGGACAAGAAGGACTTGCTATCGGCGATATTGGTGCAAGATTATGATAAGTACAGCGAGCTCGGGCCGGAGAGTTAAAGGTTAACGTGAGGCACCCCAAGCCTCCGAAGGAATTGGCGAGTGCACACCGACAGTGGGAAGCGACCACCTACCTTTCTGATCTCGTTGCAAGCCTTACGACCTCAACCTTCAAGGGCCTCTGCACGATTCGTCCTGTGGGATAACTTTTCGGCAGCCCTTAGACGGATCCTACGATTTCACCACAACAGTACAAACCCAAGCCTTCCAAGAGGCGACCCGCTTGATTTGGGTGCAAGAAAAGACCCCAAATTGTCACCTGCACCTATTTAACCTCTGGGTAAACTAACTGGGGCACTACAGCAGCACCAACGAAAAAGAGGATTACCCTAGTAACAGACTCAAGTTAATTGAACCACAGAATCACAAAACCGAGAAACACCTCATTCCATTCGAAGCCAGTTTCAGAAGCCGCCCAAGCACACAAGACGGGCTTCCATTATTTCATAACGGTGTCTTCGGCAACGAGTATGGCTGCAATCTGTGCATCGAGGATATTATCGACGCCGAAAGGTTCGATTTAAGCATCCACATTGCAATAGTCCGAAAGGTTCAAAACTGAGGGCTCTATGGAAGACCGCTTCACTTCATCACTGCGTTCCGGCAAGAGTGACGATATCAAGCTAGAGTCGGACTTACACTAGGACCATTTACCAGCAGCGGCATTAGAGTTCCCCAGATCACAGTCCTTACACCCGCCCTTGATCAGTGTTGTAGCAGACCCTCACATCAAGCAATCTGTGCTGTTTTTACTATTCATTTCGAGCGAGTACAATGGTACCTCTGAAATTCAGGAAATCTATGCCACACCTCTTCAGACCGCACCTCGCCGCACAGGTAGACTGCTCCTCATTCACCACGACGTGTTAGCCAACTGGCCGAAGTGCGACTCAAGAGTCATAATGGCCGTCGACAAGGGAGTTTTCGACGTCCCTATTATGCTTCAAAACAAAGCACATGCCACTGGTATTTTGCTCTCCACGGTGCTAACACAAGTTATTGTTATTCGCGGAGTGGCTTCAGTCGTGTGAATGGCCACAAACGTCCCATTTATACTTCAAAACAGATCACTGGCAGTGAGAGTTCGCTCCCCAGCGTGCTGACGCATGTTTCTGTGATTCTCAGAGTGGCTTCAGTCGTGGGAATGGTTACTGTCGTCCCCTTTATACTTCAAAACAGAGGGAGGCATTTTGCCATCCACTGTACTAACACACATTATTGTTATTCGCAGAGTGGCCTCAGTCGTGTGAATGGGCACAGGCGTCCAATTTATGCTTGAAAGCAGAGCACTGACAGTAATCTGCTGTGTCGTTTTTCTCAGAAAAAGAAAGAGCTTATTTAGAATCAAGATTTGATTTGTTGTTAGAGAATACAGTTAGATAGCGGGAAGCCGATATAACATCTCTAGGAATCCTTCCCGCGGCCGTCCTTCCTGGCACCCTCCACGCGGCCTCCCGGGCCCCCGGGCGAGCGGGCCCTGTCGCCTGGTACGTCGCCTCCGTTCAGGGATCGCGAAGGGCACGTTAAGGGGCCGTGGGGGTGCACGTGATCGGCTAGGGCCTAGGTCGGCCGACCTTCCTGCCACCCCTCCCCGCTCTCCCAGGGTCCCTGGGCGAGCGGGCCCTGTCGCCTGGCGTGTCGCCCCGTTCGGGGATCGCGAGGTGGCACGTGAACAGGTCGTGGTGGTGCACGTGAACAGGCCGTGGGGTGCATGGCATCGGCCGGGGTTGAGGCTATAAAAAGCGCGCTCGACTCCGGGCTGGCGGGGGGGGGGGGACGGACGGCCGGACGGACGACAGCACCTCGGACGTGGCTCTCTCGACGGCGCATCGCTCGGACGAAGGTCTCTCGGACGGCGCTCTCTCAGACGGCGGACAGAAAGAAGCGAGCAGCGGTGACAGGAGACGAAGACGCTCGCGCGAGATTTGGTGGGAAGACTGACGATGGCGCGGGGAAAGTGCGGGCAAGACGTTGAGCTGTAGACTCGACTAGCGGACCGGACGGCAACCCTGGACGACGACGTCCCCATGACGCAGTGTGGACGACCACCACTGGGACTAGGGGCAGCTGAAGTGGCAGCGGACTTTGCCCCGGCCTCGCTGATGACCGTTCCCCGATCCCGAAACCCCCAGGCAATAAGTGAGTCAATAAACCCTTTTGCCGTGAGCGAAGTATTGTAGTGTCATGTTCATCCGGGGACAGGGTCTGAGGAAATCGGAGTTAGAAGCCCGCACATCTAATGTCTCTGCCGTAGATGGGCTGCAAACTTTGTTTTGCGGCGAAATTGAACTTTATACTGGTGATTCATGGCGCAGTGGAATACATTGACCAGCAGAATATTATCGCAACCAAAAGAAACAGTAGTCTGGTGGCTGCCATATCGAAAAAGCCATGAACAATGCTATAAGCTAACAAAGCAGAGAAGCATGACAACAACGTGAGACACAAAAGGTCAGTCGTGAACAAGAACGAAAGTCTAATTCCTTATGCATATGAGTGGTCCTTAAAAAAGACCGTTTATTTTCTGAGATGTTGCACGATTTCTCCTTAATCTTGGCGTTACGCTTCGTCAAAGGGCTCAACACCAGACAGGTCACTCTCCGGATGGGGTGCCCTCTCCATTCAGCTGGGCGACGATGAGCTGGATCTGACCACTTTTGTCACCGCCTCGTCTGAACGTTTCTTCCATGTCAATACCATGCCTCACAGCATTAATCCAGTTGTCGATGGTGACCTTGCCAACTTCGTTAAGGAGTTCCCCACGTCGACGATATTGAACGTCGTGTTTTGGGCAGCAACGCCGTTCTTGAGGTGGGCACATATCAGCTCAATGGTATTGGACTCGCAGTGATATGGCGTGAGACTGTCCACAGTGCAGCCAGCTGTCTCGGCAGCAGTGTACACACGATACTTTAGGCGCTGTGGCTTCACCAACGCCACAATGTCGAGGAGCTGCTTTTTCAGCATCATGAGGTCCCATGATTTTTTTTTTTAAACGTCAGCCACATGTCAAATTTTGTATTTGCGGAACTTCTCGTCGGCACTGCTTCCAATTGCCGGGAATGGTAAATGACGATGACGCTTCCCGTCACGGTTTGTCGAGGACACCGTCGAACTACTTCACGAAGCTGGCGCCATCCATTTCCTCATGGTCATAGGCGCGACCACGAGGGGAGGGGACGGGGCCTCCTTTGTTTCCCCACTCCCGCGAAATTTCCCGGGATGTGGAGGGGGGGGGCAGATGCCGGGCTCCCCCCCCCCCCTGTCTCTCGAGCTCTTCGGAAACGTAAGCGTGTGTGTTCTGCTCGTTCTCCAGTTCCTGTTTGTATTAATTTATTTATTAATATACCTGAGTTTATATCATTCTATCTGTTTTTGTTTTTAGTGCCCAGAAAGATAAATGCAAAACTTTTGCAGGTAGCCATAAGTCTGCCGGTGTATTGCTTTTATTTATATTACTGCTCCCAGTCATAAATTACGCTGTCGTGCAATGTAAAGGATGACCTCAGCGCACAAAGGCTCCTAGGATGACCCATAAACTGGGCAAAGAAATTGTGCTATATTCTGCAATTTGCGCATATATATGTGATATGTCATTTTGTGACTTTGATCTTTTCTCCGGAAAAGGTTTCCATGATCTGTATATTATCTATGTGAGGCTTTCACTGTTGAAGAAATAAGAGCTCGACCATACACCCAAAGCAAAGGTGTGGTGGTTGGGCTGTTTAATTACTTCATCTAGTTTTCAAACCAAAGACGAATAAAACATATTTTTTGCAAATCTGTTCTGTCAGGGCTCACTTAATTGTCACCCAAAAATCGCTGAGGGGCAGGGTTCAGTCGGTTTGCTCCATGCCCTAGCCCTTCTCTCCTTATATATGAATGTATATATATATATATATATATATATATATATATATATATATATATATATATATATATATATATATATATATATATATATATATATATATATATATATATATATATATATATATATATATATATATATATATATATATATATATATATATATATATATATATATGGGTAGATTTCTCTCAAATCGTGCAGGCAAAAAGGGTCGAATTTTTAATTTCGCTGAAAAAAATATATGTTATGGCGTCGTCTCTAAAAACGCAGTAGCCACAAACCGCAAGTCCGTCGGATTTTTTGTTCTCGACTTACGAATTTTAAAAGAGGCCGCGGCGGAAAGCAGTGTTTTTCACATCCGTCGGGGGTCGGATGTTTCGCTCGATCTCCCGTCGTGGATTTTCAGTCCACATTATATTAACTTTTTTCAAGCACTCTGTGGGCACAGGGAAAAGGCTCTAATACCATGAAATAATTTTAGGCGTTTTGCTTTTTTTCTGTAAAAATGTCAAAAACGCCCCCTCGGTCAATTGTTGACGAACTTTGACAATTAAATACTGGCGATCTACTTGGGTTACATCAATACTTTTTATGTCTACGGAGAGCCCAAAACACGCTCTTTATAGATATTATAAAATTACTTACCTGTATAAAATAGCCTTTGCGGGACGTTTACGTTAATGTTATGCGAAAACCAAAAAGTACCAACTTTAAGATCGATTTTCTCAAAAACCCCATTTTTTATTTTTTTATTTTTCGTTAAAATGTAGATATGATAGTTGTCTACTCGAAAAGCAAGTCGAGAAAGTGTGTATTTTGTTTGTATGTTCTATATTTAAGCCTCAATATCGCAGAAAAACGTGTTTTTACGGCTCGAAACGGACTTGCGAATTGCGGGTCTTCACAAACTTGAAAATGTTTTTGCCTTCTTTCAAAGTTCCCACATAATAATGAAATACAGTAGTTCCACCCTGTTATATGTATTTTCTCATTTAAATTTTATTATAAGCGGCCAGCTACCTTGGATAAGTTGAAAATAGAAAGCAATACTTCTTAAAAGACCAGCAGGCGTCGTAAATTTGTAATGTGTAGAAATCGGCAGACGTCGTATTGATTCGGAGCCCTGATTGGCCTATATGAACGTCCCGCCCTTTCGAAACCAGCAGATGACCACGACCTTTTGCGCTCGTTGTGTTAGATAGGACGGCCCATGACAGTAAAGCGAGCAGCGAACCCTGTGTCACGAGGAGTGAAATGATACGAATGTGGCGTTGACGCGGCGACAGTGACGACCACCCAGGAGGAGTCAATCAGTCAGAGCATTGCAGAAGGGAAAGCAAAAAGTGTTGCCTGGGAGGATGAGGACACCACGGTCTTACAATATCGGCGGTCAACAACAGTTCTGCCTGCCTAAACAACGCCGCGTGCACGCTAAAACCGGCGGCGCGGGACAACAATCCCGCAGACGCACACACGAAGATAGGCCGGTTCCGATAGGGATGTGGGCAAGTCCTGAAACCAGCCATCCGCGCACGCGTGAAACGATACCGCGCATTTGTCCAAGCTTCGAGAGCCATATATCCTTGAAAGGGCCGTGCTCTATCTCTCTCCGCGGGGATCCCATAGCACCAAAGGGTTATCTCTTTTGGAAACAGCAAAGCCCGGAGATTAGTTGCGTCGAAGTCAGCCTCCTTGTTAACGATAACCGTTTGTGAAGAGTGCTTTTCTCCTGAGATGAAAAGTTAGCGACGCTGACGTGTTCTTCTGAAAAAGGCGAGGGGAAAGAGGAAGTTTGAATAGCTACAGTAACTACCTCGAAAGCTCCTCTCCCGATAGGGAGCTCGAGGCATGTTACGTATCGCTGGCCTTCTCGCGCATAGAACTGCGCTGCTCGAATCTATTCTTCACTCTGTTCCGCACTGCCGTCGTGAACGAAAACTGATCCTGTGTTTTAGAAAAGCCAGAAGTGCAGACTTGAGCCATGAGTGACAAATTCAGTGAACACCGACTAATTTGTGCCGATTATTTACAGAGGCACAAAAGTAAGATTGATTGCGGGCGCTTTGTACGTAAGGTTTCAGAGCTGAACATCGAGTTGCTGAAACGGATGCTGCCGGCTGAAAGCGCCGAACGTGTAAGCAGTGAAGACGTGCTCTGCATGAATTGCTTCCGAAGATTCAAGAGCGACATTGAAGAACTTCAGAGAGAACAAAAAACGCCATCATCGACCTCATCCTCGCCATCCCTCACACCAGCGGACACGTCATTCAACGACGAGGAATCCCTGCTCCAAGGAGTGACTGAGACGATCGATGCTGCAGAAGTGAGTGTCACACCACTGAAACTTCCATCTAACGTAAGTCCTACCATTCGCACGACTTACGTTAAGCGAAAACAGTTGGAGGCTACAGAGGATTTCCGAAAGAAAATTGGCCGTAAACTGAGCGATGTCTACGAAGCACCCATAGATGTGGATCAGGAGGAGCCTTGTTCCTCGTGCGAAGAATGGATGAGCAATTTGCGCGTTGCCTATGTAAGGTGCACGTCACAGCAAGAACGCTACCGCCTCCTATCCCTCTTGCCATCTCATCTTTCAAAGAAGGATATCTTGAAAAGTATCCCCGAAGCCACAATGCACACTTTGGATAAGTCGAGGAAGATGAAGAAAGAGATGGGAGTTTGGGCGGCAGCTGATCCTTATGAGGGACATCCTTTAGACGAAGAGGATATCGCATTGGCGCTTTCTTATTACACATCAGATGCCACTGACTGCACGAGGCAAAGCCCCAATAAGAAAGACGTTGTGAAGGTTTTTAGAGACGGTCAAGAAGTATTTGTCACTAAGCGGTTTTTGACACGATCCATTAGGGAAACTTATGGGGAATTCAAAGCAGCCCATCCGGAATCAAAGATCGGCTTAACGAAGTTTTATTCTCTTCGTCCCAAGTGGGTAAAAAAGCGCCCGGTTCACGAAGAATGCGTATGCGTTTGCTGCGCTAACTTCTCGCTCTGCCTTACCTCCCTCTCCAATGCAACTGGACGGTCTGTGACTTTTGGGGATGTTCAGAAACTGTTCCTGTGTGAGAACCCTTCGAAAGACTGCTTCCTGCTAGAATGTAAAGTCTGCTCCAATAAGAAGCACGTATCTCTGGCTATGCTAGGAGTTGAACTGGAAGACGAGCTGGAGTTGGCCTTGTGGGAGTGTGGCGGCGAGTTAGTTAAAAAACATTTGGGAGCCACGGCATTCCTCAACGAGTTTGAAAAGTGGGCGAAAAAGTATATTCCCCACAATTACATCCGGTGCGCTCAAAGAAAAGCCATATGGCTGGAGAAAGCGCACGTAAAGTCACGTACTGTGATTTTGCACTTTGATTTCGCTGAAAACTGGAGTGTTGTGATCCAACGTGCCGTACAGGGATATCATTGGAAAAACAAAATGGTGTCAATCTTTACCTGCGTTGCTACGAGCAAGCTAGGAACGCTAAGCTTTGGTGTCGTGAGCGATGACATTTGCCATGACTCGGCGCATGCGGTGTTCGCACTGAACGTCATCGAAGAGAAGCTGGAGGAACTTCTGCCTATTTCCTCTGAGCTCGTTTATGTTTCCGACGGCGCTCCAAGCCACTTCAAAAACAGACACCAGATGTACGAGTTCAAAAAAAGACTGTTGCCACCAAGTGGATATACACAGCGTCAGGTCACGGAAAAAGCGCGTGCGACGGAGTGGGCGGCGTGCTCAAGCATCATGCATCAATTTATAACTTGTCAACTACAGAGTCAAATTCTATAACAAACGCGCAAACCTTCGTTGAAGCACTCAGTCAGAAAATCAAAGGAATCACTATACTCTCGATATGCCAAAAGGAGATCACTCGTTTCCGGAAATCAAAGAAAAAAGAGTGGGAGAAGGAAAGTCTCCTAAAGGGAATTCGATCATCACACGTGTGGAGGAAGCGGAAGGAGGAAGGAAGCTACACCGTCATCTTAGAAAAGGTTTGTGAAGCACCGCAGGAACCGGACATATATCATCAGTGAGTGCGTGCCGGCTGGCTCAACAATACAACTGTGGACAGAGTGGCTCGTATAAACATTGCCAGAAGTCCCGAACTAATTGACAGTAACATCGAAGTTGTTTATTATTATGCTGTTAGCCTGTTTTCGAAGAATGTTCTCTCTTTCTCTATCATAAATCCCCAGCGTATGTTTTGTTTTATTTTGGTTTTGCCTTTCCTTTCCTCAGGCCGGAAGGTGACGCCTCAACGGATAAGGTGACGCTTCAACGGATAACTTTCGCTTATCCGTTGAGGCGGTTGGAAGGTGACGAAGAATGGGTTGCTGCCGTGGCTCCCTCCCTCGTTTCGGATTTTTTTTTCTTCAGTTTATTCTGTCCGGCCTTTTGGCATTCGAAGAAGATGCGTGCTTTGTATATATTCTTTTTTGTTTTGCTTCGAGGTCCCACGTGAATTGATGTTTGGTTATGTATTACCTTTGTTTAGTATTACAGTGACCCTCGGAGCCCGCTGAATAATCAACTTTAGTGACTCATCCTCGTGAAACTGTGGTCTGTTAAGTATCCTACTTGTTGGAGAGAGTCACGGTCAAGGATCTGTAAGAGTGTGTTACATTCGAACGACAAGGTCGGGCGGAGAGTTGTTTTCGTCGCGAGTGTCTATATAAGTCTTTATCGAACAAAGGAAGGCTAGGGTGCGGTCAGGGGCCGCCTCTCTGTTCGTTGACCTCCTCCTGTAGACTCGTGAGTTTTCCAGTTTGCTTTTTTGATTGTTTCGGGCTGGTGCCCCAGTTTTGCCCGTAGTGGCGCAGTTTTGCCCTTAGTTGCCTGTTTTGCCTTCGTGGTGTGCGTTTGCCGTGCGCGGCGTGTGTGTAGTGCACCGGAGATCGTCTCGCCGATCGACGTGGTGACATCTCCATCTGGACACCGTCATCCTGCTAGGCTTCAGTGTCGTGGGACTGGACTCGGTCAGTTAAGACTCTTTTTATTTCGTGTGTGTTTCCTAGCCCTGCTGAACTTTGTTTCTCGAATACAATTCCGCTGAACGTTTTTTTTACTGTTTTCTTACTGTTTGTTAGCATTGTTTACTTGTTGGGTTTATTTCGTCAGGGCGTAGAGGCCTGACGTTGCTGTTGAGAGTGTGTTCGCACGCATTTGGTTGCGTCCCGTTTAGAGAAAGCCCAAAGGAGTTTGTTTTTGCTCTCGCCGTCTGCGGCTGAGTTTTTCCGTCTTGATGAAATTTTTGTTTTTTGTTTTACCTTTACGTATCGTCGACGTCTTTGTCTGACTCCCGAACAGGCGTGGACCTATCGCCTCGCCACCGGTCGAACCTAAATCTTTTATTATTTTAAAGTAAATTTCGTTAAGATCGGAGTTGGGTAATTTCATTGTTATTCATTTATTTTTATTCCCTACCCTTCTTCGTGACAATCTCTCCGTGTGTTTCGGATCGTTTCAGTGTCATTACTTTTGTGTATTACGGAAGTAAAAGGCCACTCCCTGGTGATCTGTGCGATGTGCGTGAACAAGCCCTAGGGTTCGGTTTCGGAAAGAATTGTATATAATAGATCAATGATGTGGTGACTTTTTATGTCTTAGTAATATGACAGCTAATAGCTAGTCATGCTAGTGTACACTGAAAGTTTTATAAATCGAAAAAATACACCGTCTGTGCCTCTTCGATATTGAAGGTCTACTTGGCCTGCTGATTTGATTAGATATGTTTCTCGTGGTTTCCTGCTCTTTTCAAAACATAAATAACTGTTCAATACCACAAAATGCGTTTATAGTTGATTACAGAACGCAGACGAAAATTCAAGAAAACTTTCTTACAATTCATATAAGCGCACGGTTTTTTTTTTTTTTTTGGTCTGACTTATGGCTTGCAAAATGAAGACGTCTTTTCCGATATTGAGGCTTAAATATAGAACATACAAACAAAATACACACTTTCTCGACTTGCTTTTCGAGTAGACAACTATCATATCTACATTTTAACAAAAAATAAAAAAATAAAAAATGGGTTTTTTTGAGAAAATCGATTTTAAAATTGGTACTTTTTGGTTTTCGCATAACATTAACGTAAACGTCCCGCAAAGGATATTTAATACAACTAAATCATTTTATAATATCTATAAAGAGCGTGTTTTGGGCTCTCCATAGACACAAAAAATATTGATGTAACCCAAGTAGATCGCCAGTATTTAATTGTCAAAGTTTGTCAACAATTGACCGAGGGGGCGTTTTTGACATTTTTACAGAAAAAAGAAAAACGCCTAAAATCATTTCATGGTATTAGAGCCTTTCACCTGTGCCCACAGAGTGCTTGAAAAAATTTAATATAATGTGGACTGAAAATCCACGACGGGAGATCGAGCGAAACATCCGACCCACGACGATCTGAAAAATACTGCTTTCCGCCGCGGCCTCTTTTAAAATTCGTAAGTCGAGAACAAAAAATCCGACGGACTTGCCGTTTGTGGCTACTGCGTTTTTAGAGACGACGCCATAACATATATTTTTTTCAGCGAAATTAAAAATTCGACCCTTTTTGCCTGCACGATTTGAGATGAAACCACCCATATATATATATATATATACGTATATATATGTTTGTGTGAGTGTGTGTGTGTGGGGGGGGGGGGGGGAAGGAGTATTGTGAGCTCGTCGGTACCCGCACCCCCCCCCCTCCCCGGTAAACTGAGAACTTTCCGCCTATGCTCATGGTAATCGCCAGTATTTTGGTCGCGGAACACGTCCAGGCAGTGAAGAGGCGTTGGCCCTTCCCGACGGGTTGCTTGAAGCCCGTCGAGATACCGCGCATCAAGGCGTCCTGAGACGAGGAGGCTATGGATGAGGCCACGGTCGTGTCTAACAGACTTGTACGTAGTTCAACTACTCTAGTCAAGTTACTACAGTTTAACTATTTTTCTGAGTAGGTTAGTAACTTTCAATTACATTTTTATTTCGGTAATTTATAGTTTACTTTAATTACTTTTTTGAGTAACTTCTACTCAAGTTACAAATTACTTTCGAATTTCAGTGCTTGTTTTGCCTATCAACAAACATTCCTGCATAAAAAGAGTGAATATGTTGGAAGATCACATGAGATATGCTAAAAGGGGGAAGCATGTGGCGTAGGCAGCGGGGCGCGGGGGGGGGGAGAGAGAAAGGGGTTTGCAGAGTGTTAAACTCCCCAAAATTGCGCCGTCTCTTAGCTTCACTTGCTGGGCGCTTCCAAGAGGGTGTCACAAATTGTTACTTTGGTGCTTTCGCCTGCTTCTTAATATCTCGAGGATGGTCCGTACACCAACGCCAAGCAGTTTACTGACCATGATGCAGGACTCCCCCACAGTGAGGCCGGGCTTGGCGGGCGGTGCGTGTCGCACCGTACGCGTTCATTATCAGCTGCCGCGCAACTCGGTTGAGCACATCGCCGCTCTTATGTTACTACCTGTAGAGGCGCCTTGGTGCATACGGCGAGGTTGCACCAGACTCTCTTGACAAATTACAATTGTAGGAATCACATTCCGCTGTCTCCACATTGGGATTCACACCGGAAAAGAAAGGCCACCTTCGGATTCGTCAAAACCCGAAACGCAGGGGTTTTTGGTTCTCTTCGCTTTCCCTGTCTAACAAAGGCAGGAAATGTACCTATTCGTGTAGGAAGGCTGTCTAGCTGAACATAACAACCACATATGTATTACTTACAAAATTGCAAATCATATTTATTTGCAGAGCAAAGGATGCTTTCTTTTCGCCTCTTATTTCATATTGTTGCACTAGTGCTCCAACTCAAAGATGCTTCAACCCTCCGGAGCGAGTAAAGTAGGAGCCAAAAATACATCATTTTCTTCGGCTATCTCGGCAGGCACACGACTTCCTTTCTCACCGGGCATCTCGCCTCGGAATAATTCGTGATGGCCGCTCGCGAAGTGCCGCCCGCTTACTGCTGCTGCTGCTTGATGATAGGTCATCAAAGCAGCAGCAGCAGTAAAGCGGCTCGTCGTCAAGTTGCTCGAGCAGCTCTACCAGCAGCAGCGGCTCAAGTAGCACCGACGACGAGGATGGCTTGTATGTCCCGCATGACATCAACTGTTTTTTTCTCGGAAATCCGCCGAAGAGGCCGAAAATCGAGACGTACTTGGACACCGTTCACGAGTATTTTGATGAAGAGGCAGGTTGGCTACGCTGATGCACATCGCTTATCAACACGTATCTTTCACATCATGGTTAACTTCGCTCGTGCGTTGAACATGAATTGTTAGCGCCGGCGCAAACATGTGCTTCAAAATCCGGGACCGCGGGAAGGGGATTCCCGGAAAGATGAATGACGGGAAGGAATTCGCCGATCTCGGAAGAGTGGTCATGTTCCACTGGAGATCTGGAGGCGGAGCGATTTCGTTCGAATCACGTGCTCCGTCTCGGATCTGCTCTACTGACCCCGGCGCGCTTCAAAATGACCATTGGAATTCGCAATTAGTTCAACTGGCGCGCTCGAAGGAATGGCAGTGTTGAGCCTCAGGAAAAGCTGGTGAATCTGGAATTCCCGTCTCTCTTTTGCTCTGTCTGCTTCTAAAGTACCCCGTCGACAACGGGTTCTGCGCCTTCCCGTGATGGCAGCCTCCGAGTTTACATTCGGTCTGTACACGAATCTAAAGGTTCAACCAACGAACCTTAATGTGTTCACTGGGTGAAGGACATTCCCGTCTGTAGAGTTCAACTGAAGTGTTTAGCGATAAATGTTGCTGTACTGTCGTACTGTTTAGTTGTTGTTTTTTGGGGGTTGTTCAT
Source organism: Ixodes ricinus (assembly GCA_037355805.1). Taxonomy (NCBI): domain Eukaryota; kingdom Metazoa; phylum Arthropoda; class Arachnida; order Ixodida; family Ixodidae; genus Ixodes; species Ixodes ricinus. The sequence continues at coordinate 6,297 of JAZHYW010029928.1, read as the reverse complement.
CCGTTTTTGTTGCAATGGACGCATACTCAGATTCGAATTAAAACGAGGCTGTTTAAACGCTGTAGTAGACGTTACTCCTCGAAAGTTACAAAATACCGTTACTCGTTAGTTGACCTTAAAAGTAACTAAGTACGTTACTCGTTCCTTTTCTAAAAAGTAACTAACCAAGTTACTCGTTACCGAAAAAAGTAACAAGGTTTTAGAGGTAACTCATTACGTACATGTCTGATCTAAACGGTAAATTCCGGTTCTGGAATCTTGACCTCGATGTATCAAAAATGGTTTTAGCTGATGCGGAAGGGCGGCAAGGGAATGGGGATCAAGATAGGTTTCGTGGCCCGTGGGCACTCTCTTGTGTTGCATGAGAAGGAGGTTGGAGTCGAAATGACTTCAGGGCGCAGCGGACTCTGCGAGCCAACGGTCCCAATCAAGAAACGCCAGAAGCACAACATCACGGTTCTCAACACCTCTCTTTGGGTGTGTTCGTCGCAGCGAATCTAATCGAATCCTTAAAAAAACAAAAAGACGGAAACGGTGACAGTACACTTTTTGTCCGCGCGCATGCGCTTAGATGTTTTTTGCCATTCGACTGCACTCTAACTTATGATTAAAGCAGTGTTGTGCCTAATACTCAACAGAAGTATTTAATATAAGATAATAAATGCCTATTTGAAAATGCATTTAGAGTATTCATGTAACTTTTACTACGAACTATCTGTGAGTAGAGTACAAATACTTTAGAAAAATAATTGAATTACACTTCGAAGATACTTGGCAAGTAGGTTGCATGCCGGTAATATAAGACGAACAAGTCAAAAGAGGGCACATGCTCTACCTGTGATGACTTCCCTGAAAATCAGCAGTCTGCTGCGATATTTATATTTTTCAAGAAGCGACCTAGCTGCTGACATTGCAAATTCACTATAAAATAATTCGGTATATGCAACATATTTGGTGCCCGAAGACTTCAGGAACAAAGGGACCCACGCATCGTAGACATGGGAACTGATGGGCTTTAGTTGGGAGGCAGGCTCGGCTCATGACGCATTCCGCAATAAGTTCGTAGTATGCCTTGACGCGATTCGGGGGACTTGACACATACTCCGTCATTGCATATCCCCAACAGCCGAACTAGAAGTTGATCAGGCAGCCAGACTTGATAATGAGTGCGCGAGTGAACGACCATTGTGCACGCTCGGGAGGAACATCGGCTCGAGGACAGGAGGAAAATACTCGCTCTTCGCTGTTGATCAGCGACAGAGGCTGCCGCTGATCAACAACCAAGAGCGAGCATTTTGTCTCCCAGTCATGGGCGAGGAAAAGTACCCGCTCGTGGCACGTGTCTTGCGCGTTTTCACAACAATGGTTGGCGGCACTTGTAAACAACGCCTTTATCAAGGAAGGGGCTGTACGTCGGCAAACATGACAGAGCCCTCTCTGTTCGCTTCGGAGAAAATTCGTCATGGTCACTGCATTTATTAGCCACGCTCATCGGCAGTGAATAATGCAGCCGACTTTCATCTTGCTTTTAGGGGCGAAGCTCCTTAGGGGCTTCGCCCCTAAGGAGCCCCTAAGACGACAAGTAGGGCGAGTAGGGGGCTCCGAGATGTGGTAGTAACTCAAGAGCTGGGGATGTCATGGATGAAACGTTGCATGTAGCCGCTCAACGTCTATACAGGAGAGGGCGCTGCGGTCAAATGCGTATAACAATCGCGTTAAACTTTGCATGCGTTGGCTCAACGTTTATAGACTAGAGGGCGCTAAGGTCAAATGCTCAAATGCGTATATAACCACGTTCCATACCACACATTCTCTTTCTGACATGGATGCAAACGAACGAAAGGCTCGGCATGCTGCGGCTCAGCGTCTACGCAGACAAGCACCACCAGAGCTTCGCCCCAATCAACATCATTCACAACGTGGAGATGCGGTCAATGTTTTATCACTCAATTCACAAAAAATGAGCGGTGAGCTCGCCTTATTTTAAAAATCGTGTTCTGATTCTGTCAGTTTTTAAGGAGACACAGTATCCTTTGACAGGGCAGCGTCTCGCTACTCCGAGTGGATTTTCTTGGCTCTATCGGCCGAGCGCCAAATTATAGAGCAGGGGTGGCCAGAGTGACATGGGGTTAGAGCCGCAGACAAAACTACATAAGTTCAGAACACAGCAGGAAAAAAAAAAGGGGGGGGGGAAGGCTACTTTTAAGAAAGAAACGACATGGAGGGAGCAGTACTTTCCAAAGGGGACAAGTATAATTGTTGATTACAACAAATAACACCAGGCAGCAGAACGTTTCTTCAACCGCTAAGCAAAAATGAATGCATGGCTCGCTGTCCAGCCACTGCCCCGGACGCCCGCTATGCGTATACGTTTCCAAATTATTTCTAAAAAAAATATAAAAGAAACAGGGTCACTAAACGCATTTATGTGTCAGTCCCGCTGTACGTATGTACGTAGTACAGTATAAAACTGGCCAAAACTGTTAGTTTTTTCATTATTTTTTAACGTTTTTTAGTTTTGGGGTTCCAGGAGGGGAAGGGGACACGCTTACGAGGCAGCCGCGAGCCACACTTGGACCCACGAAGAGCCACATGCGGGTGCTTTCTTAAAAATATATTTTCTTTTGAAAATTGCGCTTGTCTCTTCAAAACCTTCCTTTATCTCTTCTCTACGCTTGTTCGCCGCATTGAAACTGCAAGCGGAAAACGCAAGCGCGCCGCGCTAGCTGCGTTGCGAAAACCCCATTATCTCTATACGCGGTGAGAAGTTCGCTAAAGGCGCTTTTGTTGTTCTCACCATGGTCAGTGTACGTGCTAACCACTAGGTTATGTTTTAATTTTCATACCGCATTGAGAAACTCGGCACTGCACGTGCTTGCACCAACAGAGGACGTCCAAGTACCCTCACTCTGGGTTGTGAAAACATTCCACCAGGTGGAGGATACCTAAACTTCCCCGCCGCGAATATATAAACCGGCGGCGACAACCTTGCTGTCTTTGGGCCCCCCCCCCCATTTCTTGGGGGCCCCCTATTTTAAAACTATCTATAATTGTAATTTATTAATTAGTGTTTTCCTGCACCGCTGTATGGAGTTATTGCGGCAGGAGTTGCGGCGCGGGCGGGACGTAATAATTAACGAGATAATTACCTAACATGTACCGACTAACTATTCTTAAAATATTCGTCCATACTGGCAAGTTTCGGTTAGAAAACCCCAACCCGACATCAAAACAGGCCGCAGCAGACGTCAAGTGTCAGACAACTAAAATCTGCTTCGCGATATTCAGTGGCGAAGTCAAGCTGCGAAAGATACCGAAACCGGGGTTCAAGCTCCTTCCCACGCGCCAATGCCTCCGAGCGATTGCAGTCCGAGCACTATGATAACGACGATGATGATGATTGGTGGTTTTGGCTCGTTACCTAGTGCCACCACGCAGCGGAAATGGCCACGAGCGTTTTCTTCTTTTTTTCTATGTCGGTCTTTTTTGGCGAATGCACCGGCCGAGCATGGCGCGGCAAGAATCTCGGCGGCCATGGTGGATGAATTAATTCGGTGTTTTGAGGCGCATCAGCGGCAAAGGCTATATAGTGCTCCGATTAGCTACGGCCATGGAGAGTTCGGGCTCTTAAAACTTTCAGCAAGTCAACAAGGGACGGCGAAACTTCCGATCTTCCTGTAACTTACCTTTACAAAGCTTTACCACAGCCCCCCAGGAACGATAACAATTATAATTAAACAACCGTGCTTGTTTTTTGTTTTCGCGAGTCCGTCACAGACGCACCACCGTATACCACTGCATCGGCCCGACTTTCCTGTCGTCCCAAGTGCCATTTACGAGGAATTAAGAAGATGTGACGCCAGACGCAGGTTTTGCCCGGGAGAAAGCAATCATCAGCCCGCGCGTTCACTGCGAACAGGGAAGTGTCTATGAAATCAAAGCCTGGTAACAATGGACGGTACCTGGAACTCCGACCGCGTCAGGCTCATCATAAAAAAAGCGGGCCATAACGAACGCCGTCCGTGTGCCTGGCCGACAACAAACACCGTGGGTGTCGCATCCAGAACTCAGCCACGCGAGTAATACGGGCCCGCGTTTTCGTCTGATAGTGGAGAGTTTTATGCTCAGTTTGGCCTTGCGCTGCGCCGCGGCGAACCTTACGAGCCATTGTAGGTAATTCAATGCCGCGTCAGTGTCACGTGACTTTAGGGAGGGACGCAGCGATGCCTGGGGTGCCCAGCCACGTGATCGCTTCACACCGCTAGATTGGCGGGAATGGCTCGACTACCATCGTCAGCGGTTAATTTTTTAAGGGGAAACGAAGCATATATATAACAGACCGTTTTCACTTTCCGCTCCGCTCCGAGCCTGCCTAACAGCGCATGCGCGGCCCGCCATGTCGGGATAGCCTTTGCAGAAAAAAGACAAAAAAACGCCCCCCGGAGTAAACAGGAAACAGCGGAGAAAGTTCTTCGGGGGACGTGCTTTGGCGGATTATTGGTGCTGATGATTGGTCCCCCATCCGACAGACGCGTGGCCGTGGTATGCGCGTCCAACTCGTAATCACGGCAATACACACGCAAGAGACGCGCCGGTAAGTTTTCAAAAGTACCACGAGGAAAACGGCCACCTCCAGGAATCCAGCGTTGTGCCAGACTCGGAGTATGAACGCGTGGATTTACAAAGTGTTTCTTTCTTCTTTTTTTTTTTTCCTCGGCGCGTGTGCTGTTTGCACATGCGGAGCATCCCGCTCATCTTCTCTGCTTTGACAACTCTTTCCTAACAGCTGGTCGGTCAACTTCTAAAATGGATTGCGAGTATTCAAATAACGTGTATTATTTTTGTTGACTGATGTGTATCGCCGCGATGCATTTAAAGCTACTACAGGGTGAGGCCGTAAGAAATAACGCACATTAGGCACGCCTCGAAAATTTCGAATTCCCAACGTACATGCCTGAAATGGGGCCGCGAACGTAGTCTGGCAAGAAGATTTATGCGTATATTTCTCGCAGCTCGAGTCGGAGGTGATAAAATAATAAATAAAAAGCAAAAACGGCCGCCGTTCATTTCCTATGCCCTATACCGGATGTTGCTCGACCGTACACCAGTTTGTGAGATTTTTCCAGGGTGGTCATTGTTCATATATTTCGTTAAAAGCATTAATTATTCCAATTATATTGCTCGTGCATCGCCAAGCCTCCCGGTCTTTAGGGTTTTTGCGTTCAGCACTCTACCCGGGATCGAGCTCATAAAACCCGTATGCAGCCGACAAACAGGCTGGTATATAATACAAAAAATACACGGCCTCCGATTTTTGCTTTAATTTTAATAATTCACTACCTCAAAATTGAGTTCTAAAACAAACAAAAAAATATACATAAAACTTTTAGCAAAACACCACTCGCGTGTCCATTAGGTGAGTGGCGTTTGGCACCTTCCGGTTCCTTAGGAAATTTTGTTTCACTGTTGACAAACGACGACAATGAGCCGCAGGCCTGTGCAAGCATAATTTTGAAACCTCCAGACTGTAGTTTTCAGAATCACGATCAGACAGGCTAGCACATCATCGTCGTCGTTTGTCAACAGCTAAGCAAAATTTCCCAAATGACTGGAATTACCAAATGCCGTTCACCTATTTCAGGTATGTACACGTTTGATATTCGAATTTTCGTAAGGCGTGCCGAACGCGCATGTCCCTACGGCCGCACCCTGCGTTACCTGCCAACTGAACGCAGAGTGGAAGCCTGGTGTCAACGAACGCTCGCGATTCAGACTCGAAGACGGCCGACCAAAAGAGTATACGCTAGAAAGCGCCCCATAAGGCCGGGGTCACACTGCTTAAAGGCCGACGACCAGACACGAGATTCTGCAAGGCAGAAGATCCTCCTCACGCCTGGGGGAGGAGGAAACAGGCAACGGTGGACAGGGTAGAAGAGGAGAGGAGGAAGCGGGGGAAAAGTGGCAAGCGAGAAATGGTCGTCGGTCTTTAAGCACCGTACAAAACAAAAAAAAATAAAAGCATAGAGATGGGAACGCGAATCAACGGCGAGAAGCCAAGCTTCGAATGCCGCATGGCAACGAGTTCGAGGAGGAAACTTGGCGGTACGCGGCATTCGAACGGCAGACATTGCGGTGACTCGTGATTGCAGACTGTCTTTTTGTATGATGTTTGGGAAGTGTGACCCCGGCTTTAAAGCGCATTGACTCCGTAAGTGTGACGTCATGGGTCCAAACAAACCGTTGCTAGGGTCGTTGTTATGGACGAATACATGTGGCTCGGTTTTGCTACGAAAACCC
>JAZHYW010029927.1:0-51189 GCA_037355805.1 Ixodes ricinus | reverse complement strand
GTAGTGCACGAGCAAAATTGGCAGTATATGAATTACGTATTTGAAATACTTGGAGTATTTTGCATTCCATGTTTCATTACATAAGGGGGAATGTATTTGTTCACTGTATTTAAATAATCACAAATTGAGTATTTCACAAACGTGTATTTCAAACATTGTTCAAATAAAGTTTGGGCACTCTTCTTCATAATAAAAATCCGATATTTGTACTATTCGCGATGAGAATAAGATCCAAAGTGATTTAAGAAGGCTGCGCTTTACCTTTCGCGAATATGGAAGAACAAAAAAAGGAAGACAAAATAAGGAATGAACGAGGTGGATAAAACTATTGCATTTTTGGTTGACTGATTTAATTTTTAGACCGCATTAATGCCGTATTGTTTGCAAAGGCTTTACCGCTTCAGTTGAGATTTTCATATTAAACTCGTAATGAATACATTGCGGTTCTTGTTGTTGTACCCGCCTTTCTTATGAGAAACAAAATTTATTTTTAGAGCCGCAGCTTTCTTGGCAGGGCTTGATTGTTGATACAAATAGACTCCACTCTGTAAATTCGGCACATTATTTTTTTTATTTTTTTACCCAGGGTTGTATATCTTGTATTCGTATCTTGTATACAAATATTTTTCTAAAATATGTAAGTGGATTTGCATTTAAATTAATTTTCGACGAAGTATTTTGTATTTATAATTCGATACATTTTTGCAAGTATTTTTGTCCTATCCCTGCTTACGAGCAGGCCTGTTCACATCTTGCGACCGAGTAAGACCGAAGACCAGACCGGTTTTTAAGCCTCTTGCGATCTCTTTGGACAAGCTCCGCTGCAGGGAATCCGGTCCTAAGAAGTCTGAATAGGCTTATAAACCGGTCTGGTCTCTCTCGGTCTTACTCGGTCGCAAGAGTGTGAACGGCGCTTTAGTCCCCACATTGGTACAAACTACATCTTTTTAAGTAACCTGGTGGCCCAAGGGCACCTTAGAAGTACAGCACATATGGAAACAAACGTACAGTAACTAAGATAGGACAAGTAATTTCGAGTGGCTTTCGTCGGAATTTGTTTATATCATTATGTTTTCCCTGCACTTCGCTGCTCAGACCGAATTGCAGAGTTAATTTTTAAAAGGATTGTCCGGTGATATCCGGAAGTTACTAAGCTTTTGCGCTGGTCACGTGGAGAGGGCCTAAATATAGTCATAACTGATATTTATTCCATCAAAATACGCCCCATTGTTTGTTAAGTCAATTACGAACATCAATACGAAACTTCCCGCCAAATTTCGCAAGTATGCATGGCTGGTCGTGTGGTGACGTCACATCCGACATGGTAACGTCAGAGTCGCGGGCGTTGACTTATTTCCGGTTTCGATGAACGTGGTTGATGGTACGTACAAAGATCATCATCGAAAAATTGTGCTTTCTTCAATACCGTAAATCTTTTCTTTCTTAGAACGAAGTTATTTTACTGAGACAGTACTCCAAAGCTAAGGTGTCTCTCTTTGCCTGATGTTACGTCCGAGCCTCCGCTGTTTGTCAAGAAAAACGGTGCGTATTTTGCGAGGTGCGATCTGAGCAGTTGGGCTCTGTTTAAAATTGAATTACCAGTGCTGCGGGGAATTCAAAATTCGGATATTGTGCGGATGATATTAGTAGCAGCAATGACAATATAATTTAATTGGTTTCTGAAAGACATAATTTTAGCTGACAATCTCTTTAAAGCAACACTGAAGTGAAAAGAAAAGTTTTTTTTAAAGGGCATAAATGGGACACTTACTTTTTAGTAATTTTCTCACGAAAAAACAAACAAACACGCCGAAGATATTTAAGACTGTTTGCGTGGAGGAATGCAAAAGCATTATCGCCCCGCGTGATAAATGTTTTCGAGGAATGTTTCTTCTCGTATAAAGTTGCTTTAGCAGGTATTGTATTCGGTAGCCGCCGTAGATGTAGACGCCGCTGCCGGAGTCGAGGCCAGAGATGTAAACGCGGTCGCCTCACAGTCCATCGCACGAAGCACACAAGGAGCACAGATGAAGTCCGAAGCGCAACTGACGCGCCGGAAGCAGCGCGCCACGTCTTCCTTTTGCACCCGGCGCTCCGGCGGTGACATTACGCTTCCACACTGCGCACGGGCGGCGCCCCAGCCGGCTTCTCGGCTTCCGTGAACGAAGCATCTGCGTTGCTGTGCTTTTCTTTCTGTTTTATTTCAGACGCGCGTCCGCTTTGACCTTGAGTGGCGCGTGCTTGATGACGTATTTTTATGGCCATCTTTCGGGCACAACGCGGTCGCCGCCGTTTTTCGTAATGGGACATATAAGGCTACCGCCTTAAACTATTTTCGCGCGATATTTATGCCAATATACGCAATTTAGGTGGAGGTCACTGCACTCTCTAAGCTCCGCCAACAGATCAGTGGTACCGCCCATTACTACTGGATTGGCTTGGCTGCTCGGCTATTCGGCTGAACATTCTAACAAGCCCAGTGTCTCCCTTTCGCGACATCCGGTGCGTCTAGTCTGGCATCTGACAACGCCTGCTAGTCTTGCGAGCAGATGCGCGGCAGCCTCCGGCATCGTCTGCCATTTCACCACCGTCTATCGTCGTCTGCAATGCCCGTGAGACACGGACATGGACGCTGCGCAGTCGGCGTCCGTTTTCGCCTTCGTCCGTCGGATATTCCACCCCCGTCTAAAGACTTTTACAATGCGCAGAAGACTCGACCATGCAAGTGGCGTTTTACCTTTCCATCACGACCGAGCATAGCCTCCTATATACTGACAAAGCCTGGCAGATCGCCACGAGTAGCAGCCGCCGAAGTGGAAAAGGTTGGGTGGCAGACAACGGATGAGAGGAGAGCCACGTGACTGGCGCCCCGCTGCGGCGAGAGGCCGAAACACACTTTTCCCGAGCAAACAAGGTGTTTGGGTCCTCGCCGCTGCAAAAGCTGTGCGCTGACGTCCAGGTTCCCCTAGAAATGGCTCTTTGATGCTCTATGCTACCAGTGCTGCAAATCTGCAATCGGGCACTCTATGGCTCGGGCGTCGAACTGCCAGGCTTTGTGAGTATAGAGGAGGCTATGGCACGAGCCACGGTTCACTACACGCGTCTGACAGAGTCAACCTTCCGAATGGAGGGGGACGGTCAGGATGGTGACGACCGATGATGATGTTCGCCCGATGGAGGTCCCCGGGAGGTCGAATAAGAAAAAAAACTAAAGTTGTTCGATCCCGCTGGACACATTACGACGTTAGTTGGTTTACAGTGGCCAGTGTGGCCACGTTTATTTTAAGACCAAACGACAACAAGTCAACTGTAATTTACAATTCAAACTGCCCCAAAATTAAAACCTGTACTTTAGTCCCCAGTCTCAAGAGCCGAATCCTCCTGATCTCAAAAGCCGAATCCACCGAGAATCCTCTCGACACCCCTTTCTAGACTCGTAGGGGCCTCCTTTCCCTCCAGAGACGGACCAATCACTTCCAATTTTCCCATTTTCACGTGATCAGCGAGCTGTCAACGTGACCCCCCTCCGACAGCTCAACGGTCAAACCCAAATTCCTTGTAGAGTCACTAGATGCTTTCGTCGCCGCCTGGCTGGCGCCACCCAGTTAAGATATTGCGTCGATTAAAAGCGCAGTTTCTACACTAAGCGGGGAAATACACCGGGCACAAGCACACCCACTTAAAAGCCACAAGTGCGGACAGAAGCCCAAGACACGGGGGGTCCGGCGCCCCAAACTGAAACCCAATCCGTTTGTTAACGACCGGGGTCCGACTCTTCTCCACCGAGCCCCACGGCTGCTCGAAGCCCCCGCGCGTGAGAGAACAAGACGACTCCCCGTCCATGCTCTCACCACCTGGCGCGGGTCTGCGAGCAAACGCCCAAAAATGTGGACCCAAACATAGGCAGATAGAAAACAATGCCGATGCAACTGTAGAAAGATAGAATTTTCGAAAACAAATCTTACTTATTTGAAACAAAATCCTTCGTTACTTAACAGACAGGCTCAGCGTCTATCGATGGGCGGTAAAGAGGACTAAACGGGTGGCAGAAAGGACTAAACGAAGCAACAAAATAAGTATGCCATATTCATGCCACACACTTTGTCACACACAATGACTATACCAAACAAAAAAATAAAGAAAATATATTAAGCACAATAAACAAAACGCAAATTTTTAGAAGTTACGCTGTGAAAGTCAATATTATTTACACAACAAATATTTAACAGACGTGGAAGGGCATATTTACGCATTAGTAAGCCATAGTTTGTTCGCTGAGTGACAATCCTTTAATTCTTCGTGTGACGATCGGGATAAGGCCGCAAATGCCTTCTCAACAACTCTCAGTTTTCTAAAGAGCATGTCACGGAGCGTCAGTTGCACCTCTCTGTTGAGGGTGTCCATGTCTTCCATTCCATCTCATTTTCATTTTTGCCTTACAATGTAGCGTACAGTCGAAAGGTTTAAGTGCTTCTACAACTCTCCGGTTTTTCGCGTGTGTGGGTAGCCACAGAAGATTAAGCTTAACTTCATTTGACTCTGTCAATGACGAGGCATTTTCAGCTTTTGACTTTTAGCTCTTCGCCGGCGACAAGCTTGGTTTTTGCGAGGGATGATGTCGCGCATACGACCATTCAGACGTGATACATCTGGTATTGTCCCATGGCGATTTCGGCCTTTCGGTCTATGATACCACTGAGGGTGTCTCGAAAGTCCGGGGCTCGGAAGAGTCGAGCAGCGAGATCTCCATGCAAGAACACTGAATTATGAACGAGGTTACCACTACGTAGACGTGGCATGAGCACTCGTATAGTCATTCACCTGAGTGACGGTTGTAGTAGCAGCAGCAGTAGACGTAGTACCTCGGCCTGAGGCCGATTTTCGTTTTTTTTTGTGCGAGGAACGTGAAAACACAGCCGTGCGAAACGGCGTTTTCTTTTTTCTCCTTCGGTCACCGATCCCCCTCTTTGAAAACGCCAGGCATCGTTTGTTCTCAAGAAAGCCTGTGCTAATTAAGGTGTTCCTGTGCAGACACTTTTGAACTTCGATTTCTTCTCTTCTCGCTTCCCGTCTGGTTTAAACGTTTGTTTGAATACTTACCGCTCTACACAAACATCTTTCCCCTTCGCGTGTTGCAATTTTTCTAGTTTAGCCCGCACCGTTTCATTTAGTTCTTTATCCTCAAGGAGGTTTACGTTCAGTGTCCACAGCTCCCCCAAGAACCTAACGCGCTTCTTGCGGGGACCCACCGAAAACTTGACCAAACTGTGGTCACTGAATGGCACCTAGCTGTCAACATAGTCGCTACATTTTGGCACGATTTCGAGTGACACGTATGGCTCTATCGAACATTGCGTGACCACATCCTTAATGATGCCGGGTTGGTTTCCAGGTGACAAGCATTGAGCCACATTTTCAAGTTCGCTGTTTTTAATAATTCGATATACAATTTAGTCGGCCCTATGGTTACTTTACGTCATTCTGGGTCGGGGTACATATACAGGGGTGAATATACAGTTGAATTCACCTACCAGTGGAATAAGTATATCGTCCCCAATGCAACTTGAAATAGCTTAGAGAAAAAAATGTTTCTCGCGCATATGCGCAAATTATCCTCCTCATTATAATTGAAAGAATAAAATCGCAAAGAACTAGTCTTCCTTATTCACACGAGATATCCCTTTGCCTCTGCAGTACCGCATTCCTTAAACAGAAAATGTGACTAACGCACACATTACGGAGTCTTAGCGACTCGTTCTTGGAGCACGAGGTTCCAAAATCATGAACGGTGCAACTGGTTCGTTCCGCGGAACCGTATGTGAAATTTAACGTATTTCAGCGAATCGTAAAACTGGCGCAACCGTGTAAACGATAATGATGATTGCATTTGACCGGCAGCGCAATCTTCTATTAAACATGTGAAACATTCTGCATCGTTGCAATTCCGTGGCGGCTCGTGTTTCCGGCGTACGACTGATGTGAACAAAACGGCCGACGTAACATTTACCGGTCGGAATTCTACGACTTGGAAAGCTAGATAGAGTAAAAAGTGTTTGAACGACCGCAAAGGTAGGCGCCGTGTCTCCGTCATCTCGAACTTGAACGATCGTCCACATTGTGTACTGTCAAACCAAATCATTTCGTCTGCTCGCCGTCTCCATAGCAGCTATAGTCAGGCCGCAGATCGGAATTTTTTTATTAACATGCGTAATTTACAGCATTCACTATCATGCGTAGTTTACAGCATTCACGATCACTTACCATTGTGAGCTGTCCTCGAAATGATTAGGTTCATCCTCTCAAATGTAGCAGAGTAACAAGATGGCAAATCGCCTCCCGCTGTGGTAAGCGCTCGGCTGTGCTCGGCGGAGTCGACCGCCATCTCACTTTTTTCTCGAGTCGTCAACGGTGTTGACTGCGTTGCAGTGACGACTCTAGCGGCGGGAATGGGAGAAACGAACGAGAAGCGCATCCCAAAGCCACGAACGACTCGAGCGCGAAAGCGAAGCGGCGTCGGCGATGGGTCCGAGGACGGACCGTTCGTGTCGAAACGACTCGCTAAATCTCCCTGTTATAGCGCGACACAATCGGTGGCACCGTCAGGTCGGTCTGAATTTCACTCCCTACTTCCGTATTCTGAACCGCTAAGACGTCCACGTAGTCTTCAGTTAGTAGTCGGTTGAGTTGGTATCTGCCTGCAACGAGCAGCTAGGCCCATAACATTCAGCGTTCCTATTCGAAGGACGGACATAAGCAGTACCATCGCTCTTGTGTTATCAGTCCCACCTCATGGTGCTTCAGGGTTGGGCAGAATACTTCAAAAATGTATTTGGAAATACAAATACTGGGATACATTAAAATAGTAGCCAAAATACTGATACTAAAATACATCTGTAAAAATATATCGCGATACGTATCGGAAATACATTTTAAATAGAGGCAAAAAGTATTTGGAAATACAAATACAGGAAAACATTTTAAATAGAGGCAAAAAGTATTTGGAAATACAAATACAGGAATACATTTTAGGAAGGAATGCGCGTCTCCTGCCACTACGGAACATTTCCGATCTCTTGAAGCTAGGCTGGAGTGCCTTACTCTACTCAAGGCCAACGTTGACACCCTCCTCGAGTTGCCAACCCAAATGAACCAACTGCTAACGCTGAAGCCGGTAGTCGAGAGCCTGAAATCTGCAGTGACGGAGGTTCAGGAGTCCATTGCCTTTCTCTCGGCTAAGTACGACTCGGTGCTGTCGACAGCCACCAGCAACGCAGCAGCTATAAATGAACTGCGCAGCGAAACCACATCACTGAAAGCAGTGGTAACGGAGCAATCTCAAATCATCGAGCATCTGCAAGAAGAGCTCAATGACAGTGAACAGTACAGTCGTCTCTCAAACATCGAGATACATGGACTTCCTCAATCCCCAACTGAAAATTTAGTCTCCGTTGTCAGTGAGTTGGCGTGTAAGCTAGGCCTTGGTGACTTTCAGCCAAATGACATAGTGGCAGTGCATCGCCTGCCTTCTCGACGCGATGGCCCTCCAGTTGTCCTGGTTAGATTGGCATCCGTGTCACTAAGAGAGCAGTGGCTTGCCACACGAGGTAAGCTGCGTACCCTGGCGGCAGACAGTTCGTTGCCAAAACTGTACCTGAACGAGAATCTAACGCGAAGGAACAGGGAACTCTTTTGGATGGTGCGTGAGAGGGCGAGGGCCAAGCAATATAAGTTCACTTGGGTGAAAACTGGGAAGCTATTTGCGAAGAAGTCAGAAAGCTCGCCTGTAGTGCGCATCTATCGGATAGCCGACTTGGAAAAGATCGTCTAATACTTTTTGCTTCTTAATGGCTTGAAAATAAGACGTGATAACCACCACATTCGAAAAATGGAAGTACAATTTCATCGATGTTCAGAGTTTTCTTCTTTTCAACGTCTCTTGAGCCCAGCCAACGATACTGCTCTTGGCTTATTGCATGTAAATATTAGGAGTATTCGTAAATATTGGGACCAGTTTCTAATAACTGTAAACAGTGTGATGTCAATAATTGATGTTTTTGTGCTAACAGAGATCAATGTTAAAGAAGAGTTTTGTAGTGCATTTCAGATACCGGGGTATAAATCATTTTTTCTTACACGACCAATTGGTCGAGGAGGAGGAATTGCAATATTCGTTAAAGACTCATGGTGTACTGAAAACCTTGATGTAGATTTTTTCATTGCGAGTCTTTGTTATTAAGGTTATGGAATTCTGAGTGGTCGTTGTTCTTACTGGCGCTTTACAGACCTCCGTCATCTAATGCTTTAAACTTTTTGGAAGAACTCAGAGATACACTTGGTAAATTTCAGTCCATCGACATCTGTATGATAGGTGATTTTAATATTGACACCCTTCAACCCATTAACTTCCTTGTTTGTGACTATCTGAATTTATTAGCGGAGTTTGGTCTAGAGGAACTGATTCTATCTCCGACTCGAGAGGAACTTCTGGGAGATCATCTAGTTGCTTCATGTCTTGACCATATTAGCGTACGCGCTACAAATGTCGTTGCGCAATCAGCTGTTATAGAACAAAAACTAGCGGACCATTACTTTGTTGCGTGTCAACTTACATCAAAACTTAGCGTTAAAACAAAAACAGAAACAACAAAAAGAGTTGAAATCATTGATAAAGTAAGGTTTGATAAGTTAGTTAAGGCCTATAATTGGGATAGTTTGTTGTCCATTCAAGACTTCGTTGAAATTTACAGTACGTTTAGAAATCAATTCGGCTCTTTCAGGGAGCAATCCAAAAGGATTATCACTGTGAGGCGGCGTCAAAATGCACAAGTGTGGTTAACGGGGGATATCTTGTCATGCATTAAGTATAAAGATGCTCTATGGGCTAAATGCCGACGTTCTCCTAGAAATGTTCAGTTAAAGATAGAATTCCGCGCTACGCGAAATCGTGTAAATGCGCTTATCCGGTGCGCTAAAAGAAAATACTTCCGAGACAGATTTTTTAAGGTAAGGTCAAATATTCCTGAAACTTGGCGTTTAATAAATCAGTTGCGTGGCACTGGTGTTAATAGATCCATTGATGATTCACTTGAGAAAGTATTTGATCTTAATACGACAGTGGCTGAGGATTTCAACAAGTTTTTCGCTAAATTTTCTGGAGTAGCGCCTAACGATGCTACGTTCTCTACAGAATATCTAGAGTCCAATGTTTCCTCGGCTTTCCTTCCTCAAATGACCGAGCTTGATCTACGAACTTGGCTTTTCAGTTTTAAAACAAACAAGGCGCCTGGCATAGATGGCATCAGTGCAGAAGACCTGCAACGCAATTATAATTCTATAAAGCACGTGCTTCTTTATATGCTAAATGGTTTTATTTCTTCCGGGATTATCCCAGATGATTTAAAAACTGCACTTGTAAAGCCTTTATTTAAGGGAGGAGAGCGCAAAAAGCTTGACAATTACCGCCCAATTTCTATTCTACCCTGTATAGTCCAGATCTTAGAAAAACATATCCTTCAAACTATGACGGGGTTTCTTGATCGCTTTGACATTCTATCGCCAACTCAATATGGGTTTGTCAGTGGACGTGGGACCCAGCCACTGCTAGAAGATTTTGCTGATGAATTGAATCGTACCTTTGAGAAGCATCAGGTTGCTTGCGCACTTTTTATTGATGTGGCAAAGGCATTCGATACCGTGAGTCATAATATTTTACTAACAAAATTGCAAAACATTGGATTCCGCGGCCCATTCCTTTCACTACTTCAGAACTTTTTGTCGGGAAGGACACAACTAGTTTCCATAGGTAATAGCCGAGGCTCCAAAGTTAGCTTAAAAGCTGGGGTTCCTCAGGGATCCGTTTTGTCACCTCTCCTTTTTAACATCTTTGTAAACGATATGTCCAGAGCAGTTTCCTCATGTAAATTATTTCAATACGCCGATGACACGGTATTGCTATCACAACACCTTGATTATGTTACAGGAATCTCTTTACTCCAAGACGACACTTGTCACCTACATGACTGGTTTAGAGCTAATTGTCTCACGATCAATATACGTAAAACTAAGCTTGTTTGCTTTCATAACCCACTTAAACTTATAACTATCGATCATCCACTTTACATGCATACATCTGGATGTACACCCTGCAACTGTTGTGCTGTGTCTTATGTGGATCAAGTTAACTATCTAGGAATACAATTTGAGAGTGACTTGTCGTGGAAAGCCCATTTGTCACAACTTTGTAGAAAGCTGAGAAAAGTATCCTGTTTGCTGTATAATACCAAATCTCTAATACCCATTTCAACCAAAAAGACATTAACTCACGCTTTAGCATACAGTGTATTACGCTACGGGATAACTATTTTTGGTCACAGCCCAGGACTATGGGGCAAAAAAATTGACTCAGTTTTAAAAGGAATATTTAAAAGCATAATGTACGGTGCAGTGTCACAAACTGAAGAAGAAATGCTAACATGCTTGGGTTTGCCTTTTTTTGATCCTTTACTTGTACACACGGTTGTTCTAAAATACTTCTGGAGCGATACTTTTAAGATACCTCGTGTCCTATGCAGACCTCTTCGGCGTGTTGAACGGTTTGAAGTGCCTTTCGTAGAAACAAAGTACGGAAAAAGAGTGCGAAATTTTTACGTTCCATTTATTTTCAACAATTTACCAGATGATATATATGCTGTGGACTCTTTAAAAAAATTGAAAGAATCACTTCAAGGTATTAGGGAGAAGTTGTGACTGTATATTTCTTTGTGCATATGTTGGAATCACCATCATCACCTACATTGTTCTGCATCTGTAGTTGAGTATGAGTTTTGAACTTCTTGTTTGTGGGGACTCTTTTAAGCATGAACTGTAGGGTGCTGTCCCACAAGCCGCTTCTGGCTTTGACAGGCCCGTGTATCTGCCTTGTTGAATGCGTGTTCAAATAAAATATATTATTATTATTATTATTATTATTATTATTATTTTAGGAAGGGCAGAAATACTAATACTGCAATACATTTTTCACATTTGTTAGAGACGCCAACTGAGATGAAGCTTGAAGTTTGAAGTGGAAGTTTTTGATCCCGAAATTACTTTCCCGTAGGCTTGGCACTTTGTCTTGAAGGTAGCGGTTTCAGACGACGAGGATCCTTCAACGGGCTCAAAAAAACGTTCCATCAAGGACTGACCGCGGTCCCTTCCTGACATCCTGTCTGTCTGACGAGGGATGCGAAAAGACTTCGACCTCTAAATAAATTTTATGTCACCCTAAATCCCATCAAAACGTCACCACGCCCCTGTCCGATAAGGACGTCCCTGCTAACATTGATCACATGACGTCACGGTGGAATGAACTGGTATTCTTTATATGTGTAGGTGTGGCCTTGAACATGAAACTTTACCACGCTGCTGTATGAAAGTAGAATAGGTACTTTTGTTGTAGGTTACCTTGTTGAAGATCGTGCAGGCAGTTTCATTTGGAATTTTCGAGAACAGTGGACCACCTGAAGCATCCTGGAACACGTGTCTCATCTTCTGCTACGGTTGGAATAACGATACGATAGCATCCCTCTTGTGAAGGTCCTTCCTGCAGACCCTTTGCTACCAACGCTTGGATTGCAGTCATCAAGTTTCGCCTAGCATCACCGAAACAGAGACCTCGTGGATTGCGACCTGATATTGCCGGCACAGGCGCGAACTTTCCGAGAAACAGCGCACTCGAGACAAGTCGCAGGTGTACGAAGTCTGGGTCGACACAGCGAGGCCGCATCTGGCCTCCTTCCTGGGTTTCGGATCCCCAGAGCAGCGGGTCACGTTCACGTCGGCTGATGACGTACCCGTGAGCCGTGCAATATTACGGGCGCAGCCGCAGACGCAGTTGAATAAGTGTTGAACTTCAGCGCGTGAGTCATCCTACTATTTCAAGTCAACCACCGCCAGGCTCGTGCCGCAACGGTCTGTGTGTGACTAAGCTTTGCCGACTGGGTGTACTGTGTACGCTAAGGCAAGAGATACATTTATAAGCGGACATTAGATGCCAGCAAACAATGACTTAAGAAATTCCTACCTAAGTACCTGTGGCAGAAGATGCTCTGACTTCAATCCTGGCACGCCGCCTGGTTCGAGTCCCCGACTATACGCAACACTTCTCAGAAGAGAGAGAGGACGAATAGAAAAATAGTTTGGAGAATCGGAAGGAACATTGGTCAGCATAGCAACGATGCCCCAACATCTCCTTAACCCTAATGCCATAAAAAGTAAAAAAAAATGCGTTCGGATTTGTTTTGTTTGTTTGTTTTCGGGGAGGGGGAGGGAGAGTATTTCTCAAGAAATGTAACGAAATACATTTCATCCTGATTGTATCGCGATACAAAGAAACATTACAAAATGTATTTCGATACAGGAATACAGATACTGGTGAAAAAAATGTATCGCGATACAGAAATACAGATACGAAATGTATTTCTAAAATACTATCGCGATACATTTGTATCGCGATACTGCCCAACCCTGATTGGTGCTTACCTGTCGCACTATGGCACCTAGGCGCACCGCACAGACCAAGTGCTTAGTGCGCTAAGGTTGCCCGTCGCGGGACAACGACGAGGACCGCAGCTGCTGGCGTGGCAACCCTTTTCCCTGCCATTCTCCCCTGTATCTCTACTCTGTGTGTCAGTAGTTCCGGTGCCTCTGCACCGGAATTAAGGGAGTCTTGTTTGATGGCCTGGTTACCTTCCTCTGTCCCGGCCACAGTGTCGACCGACGCCGCCCGCCATCTCTGCTGTCGCGTCTGACAAGGGTGTGGCGGGCGCCACCACCTGCTTCTTTTCGCTTGAGGACTCGGGACGGGGGCGCACCGGTAGCCTCCGGGTCCTTGGCCGCCGAGACCATTACGCTGGTGCCAGAAGATATGCATGTCTGCGTAGTTTTTGTGTTTGTCCCCGGTTGCTGCGGCGTCAATGTCACAGCCTCCTTCGCTTCTGCCTCGTCCATGATGAGGTCGTGACTCTCAACTTTGACTCGGCCGGTCACGGCATTAGCGTACGAGCGCGCAAACTCCCAAGGTCCATGGCCGCAGCCACGGCACTGTTACACATGGACACACGACATTCTCGCCTAATGTGACCTGGCCGATGACACTGCAAACAGAGGGGTGCCTGCGCTGGGTACAACAACCAGAATCGTGACCCCAGTCAGCCGTATCTGATGAGGCAGATGATCCTGCGACGTCGGATTATCTGCCTTGGTTGGCAAGCTAACTTTATTGAGGTCCACGACGAGCGTTGCTTGGCAACCCTCGTCGTGGACTCAAAGTACTCAAACCCTTCCGGGCGCCATTTTCTTCCGGTGACTTCACTGACAGTCCCAACACCTTCCAAAGCCTTTTGAAGAGCCTCGCTGGGAAAGTCGAATGAAACTTGACGCGCACTTCCTCCATGAAGGGGTCCAGAAGGATGCGCAGATTTCCCTTCACGGTCAGCCACTTTAATTTGAAGAGCCTTTCGTTCGCAGCAGGGCTCTTCAAGCTGCAGAGACCACACATGACCCATTTGGTACAAGCCCAGTTCTACAACGTCCCTCGGTACGGCAACCTTTTCCAACGGCCTCTTAAAAGTCACCAATCAGCAGGGGCCTGGCATTAACGACGCAATACAAAATAGACCTGATGCTTCGCTTTGTCTCCCGTCGGTA
Source organism: Ixodes ricinus (assembly GCA_037355805.1). NCBI lineage: Eukaryota > Metazoa > Arthropoda > Arachnida > Ixodida > Ixodidae > Ixodes > Ixodes ricinus. Next base: position 37,503 of record JAZHYW010029927.1, on the reverse strand, counting down.
ACGCCGGGAGCACAATCTGTTAAACCGAAGGAATGCAAAATCAGAATCGCCATGGTGACCTTTATCATTTCTCGATCGGAGCGAGCAATCGAGCGTCCGTACTGTTCGGCGGCCGAGCGATAACTCTCAACTCGGCCAAGCACGCGTTTTTTTTAGCTTCATTATTGTATTGGTTATGCCTGCGGCGATATCATATGGTGAGAAAAGTAGTTGGCATAATAATGGAAATAACAATTCCAGCCACCACCCATGACGTCCGCTATGCGTAGTGCAGTAAAAGACTGCCAAGAGTGTGAGCTTTAATGCGAAAGCATTAACTGTCCCATGGAGCGAACCAACGTCATCAGCTTTAAAGCCGCGCCAAACGCCACCTTCCCCTGTCCCTACGTCGTCTGTTGCAGAAATCTGATGTATAGGCTCCCATTGGCTGGCGCGCGTCATCAAGGAACGAGGCTCCCATTGACTACCGTGCGGCGTAGTTCCAAAACACGCCACCAGAGAAGCCCTTTCCATGGCGGCGCAGCGCACACAGCGGCCCTAAAGTTCCTAGGTAAGCGCTTCCTACAAGTAGCGACATTTTTTGAAGCGCCGACTGCGTAACGTTGGAGGTTTTAGGAAGCGAATGGAGGCGCACAGCAGAAGACTGCACTGAATAACGCCATTGTGTTCCAGCGAAATGTGCTTTGTCACTTGCATCGTTGGTCGTTACTTGTAAGAAGGAGTGTCAAGGGACTTTAAGCGGCCCGGCTGCCGGTAAGAGGGAGCGGTGGCCGCAGAGCTGGCAGAGCCCGCCCGGGCTAACTCCGGAGAGGCTGCACGGCAGACCTCAGCGCGGCGCGGCCACTTCACGAGAGCGCGCGCTCAGCAGTCGGCCGGCGAAACGTGGCCGTCCACACCACTACGCCGTAGACGAAATATGGGAGCGGAAAAACGACATTCATGCTTTCGCATTCACAACTCATAAGAAGTGCTTAGGTGTCCTCGGACTTTTTTGTTTAATTCTATAACTTTTTGTTGCCTTGGGGGCACAGGAGGGGAAGGACGGCAAGCTTGCCTGGGAGCCGCGAGCCGCACTTGGACCCGCGAAGAGCCGCAGGTTTGGACACCCCTGGTGATGACATTCGCTACTTGGTAATGAACACACAACTCAAGCCCGTAGTTGAGCTACTTGGTTCATTGCTTTTGTTAATATGAACAGCGGAACAACTTAGACCTAACAAGAAGGCAGGAGATGGACGAAGACACAGCTGACGAGCAAACTGTGCTCTATTAAATTTTGTCGTTCCTGTACTAGTAGATACAGTTTATTAAACTACAGTCAGCAATGTCTTTCGTTCATTCTCATCTCATTTCGACTAGACTCTTCAACTGTTCACATTAAAAAACAACATTTAATTTATGTGATAACAGTAAGGTTTATCTAGCTAACGAACTAATGAGTTAATTAAAAGAGAAGAGAGAGGATAATAATCTAATTCTGTTGTGTGTATGTTTAGACAGCCGGATGTTTATCAGCCCCAATGAGATATTTGGCCGGTGCACTACAACAACCGCTAGCATGGGGTCTTTTAACGCCCATCACGCAGTAGTGACACACGGCCGCACGCCGGTACGACGCTCATCGGTACAAAGCGGGCGGGGGTGTAGATTGAGCCCATGATCTCTTGGTACTGCAGCGCGAGCTTTCGCTCCACCTGTTCTGAGCTGCGATGCGTTTACAAACTCGGCCAACGATTCCTTTAAGAGAGAAAGCGATATGTATTAAACATTATCCTGTTGATTATAAGGTTGTTTTGGACGAAGTCAGATTAAGACAGTGCTGAAAATCTACTATTTCGAATATCGTATAAGGTGCAGAGATTTGTCAGAACTCGGAAATTTTGCAGACTACCCACAACGTTGAGATAGTATTACTCATATTGTGTTCTATTGTGATACCCGATCAGAGCTGTACGCTCGAAGGAATCCAAAGTGCGCATACACGGCGAAATTTTAAAGAAAGCTAACACTGGAACAAATACCGTTATATAAAAGGCTCATGCAGACAGGCTTTCGGCCTTGGGATGCACGTCGCTCAAAGGGGTTGAGCGCTAATTTGCATATTTCCGCGTTTCGCGCGCCAAAATTTCCTCGCGAACAACGGTTCGCTTGCGGTAGACATATATGAAACAGACACATAAAGAAAAAAAAGTTATAACATTCTCTGTCTTTTTGTAAACCCTCGCCGATGGGGTTCCGAAATACGGACCGTTTTCTCCTATGCAAATTGGGTTTCGAGAATACAAAATTCTCCTACATTAGAGACGGCTTCGTTTGAGAACGTTCGTTATGCGAAAAGAGCTGTGGGGTGCCTGTCGATAAAGCATCGGCTTCGTTTTCCAGAAAAAACAAGAAAAAAAACACACGAGAATGCAGATGTAATAAAACGTGTTAAACTTTGAGACTCTTTAAGTTGGCCCAATCATCCGTTTGAGTCTCCTAAGCACTATATACGGTTTTTTATATTATATCTATATATTTCTTTGCAGTGAAGTTTAAAACCTGCTGGTTTCTGGGGCTTTCTTTCGTGGAATGAGGAATATTTACAGAAATAAAGTTTGATGAGGGCTGCCGGGGGGGGGGGGGGCATGCAAAATAACATATGCCTCATTATGAATTGCAAACGAATCCATGTGTTGCATTTGTTTGAGCAACCAAGTGAAAACATCATATGACGAAGAAACTGCTTGCTATTTCAGAAAGTTTTGTTGTCTGATACAAAATAAAAATAAACAATACTAAAACTAATAATTTCGCTGGGTTTAATGTCTGTAGATAGATTAAAATTGATTCCTCGCTCTCCTTACAAATCAAGCTGGAAGCCTACAGCCATTGACAACCTAAAAAAGGCAGGGCGGTGTTTATTATGTTCACGCCCCTTGCTCCGCGATTGGTTCTTCCTTCTCCTTATCGGTGAATGCCGAGATCTGATTGGCTGCGAAGAGATAATGAGATGATCGTACCTCAAAACGCCCTGCGTTTTTATTAAGCTGTCAGCGAAAACAGACACGAACACTAAATAATTCTTCGGATTCAAAATTATCCAGAAAAGTAGAAGACTGTGTTTCTATTGCTGTTTTTTTTTTGGCGGGAAAGGGAATGTTATATACAGCATCAACATGTGTCTTCAGAGCTTTTACATTTGTTTTTTCTTAGCTCTATAAACATTAGAGTGTTGATAAAACTACTCTCACACCAGCGGACTCACAAAACACGCCAAAAACCAGCACTTCCAGGGGAATTCGGACATCAAGTGCGAGTCAGACATCTTTCTTTTAAACACAAACACGCACAGAATCACGCTAATTAATGCAAACCGTTATATCTACACTCGCACGCCATAGTTTTTTCGGGCCCGGAACGCAATTAATACACACGTAAACCTAACGGACGGACGGTCAAAACAGAAAGCAGGCATGCGTCATAATACAAAAGTAAAAAAAAAAAAAATGCGCGCAACTTGGTAGAAAAATACGCAAGGACCACACTTTTGCCTCACTCGCTGGTGGAGAAGAGAGAGCCAAGGGAAGTGGTGGGCGCGGAAGGTTTCAAGTCGGGTTTCGGTTCCGATCGTGAATAGGGGAAAAAAAAAGGCTAACGTCCGCTTTTCTTTCGCTCGTCGATGCCGCATGGGCCAAATCCTGACAGTGATAAATGACTGCTCATTCGGAAAAGAGAGGGAGGAGAGCAGTACGCCATCCTTTTCCTTTCTTTTTTTCTCGTCCGCTGATTTTCCCCCATTTTCCCTACCTCCCCCAACTCGCCCTTCGCTTTCTCCTGATCTCTACTATTTTCCCTACGCCCCGAACGCGAACAGTCCAAGGAAGGCAGCTCGAAAGGGTAGGTAAAAGGGAGGGGAAGGATTCCGACTCCCGTTTTTGCCTACTCTTCCCAACTCCCTTTCTTGGTCTTTCTCGGTCTTTCCTTTCCTTTAGAACCGTTTCTTCCAGTCCACTTTCTCACAAGACACTTGGTAGAGCCAATCGCTGCAATCTACGGGGATGGATTGGCAATTGATGACACTGGAAATTGGTTTGGAGTTTAGACCTAAAACAAACAGTCAGTGGAAGATGCAAGAAGTGCTCTCTGTCATCCTGCTTGCCAAAACAGTTCACAACGGAGAAACCCTATGCCGCAATGATATCCTAACACTGAATGTAACAACTCGAAGAATAGCGCATTAAAAACCGAACTCTCGCATACGGTTCCCATGGGGCTCCAAGCGCTAAACATGGCGGCTCCCACGAGCTGCCTGTCCGTTGAGCAAATAGATCACGTGACGCGAACGGACCAGTGACTGTCGTGAGGGCGTCGGACATATAAGGGAAAAAGAATTCCGATACTCTCACCGTAGCGTTCTATTCACTTTAGTATTTTGTCTGCCGCTTACTACATTTATGAACGTTTTTATTCGCCGCCTGAACCTACCCCTTATTTTGGTTTTGGGTCATCGGTAGCTACAAGGAGAGTAACGGGAACATTGGACATAAAACATACTTTATATGAATTCACGGACAATCACATTTTTCTGGCCGAGCTTCTTTAGAATTTTCGTTCTCTGTCTCACCAAGAAAAATCACGGATACGGACTATATCTCCCCTTCCATTCTCCCCTCCTCCCAATCCTAAACCTTCGCCACCAACACAACCAGTTGACGAGTTGTAGTCAGGCAAATACTTAGGTCTGGTTCACACACTTGCGACCGTTTACGACATGAGTGCCTTAATACCTCTTGGGATCTCTTACGACGAGGAAACACGCTGGCGTGATCTACCGCGTAGCCGTGGAACACGACCATTTCGCATAGATAGTACGTACATTGAATCTCGCGGATACTGCAAAACCTTGGCTCTCAACTCATCGCTGGCACTAGCGTGCCAGTGCATCCTTTCGTCATAAGGTATCAAAAGAACTCGGTCGTAAGCAGATGAAAGCGTGTGAATGGGCCTTTATTGACGCGCAGGCGTCGTGCGAACTAGATTTCAATGATACATTTAATATTAGTTGACCGAAATGTATTGCCTATCTATTATTAGGGTGTGCAAGACCTACGCCGCCTAGCAGAACCAAGGCCTGGGCGCCAGAATTTCGACCTCATCACAGTGAGATCGAGCGAGGCCACAGATTTGACACGACTGCGTCAGTGTACGGCTGGTCTTCGTGTCCAACGAAAGCGTCGAAGGACGCTTGGCATCGAGCTCGGGTCCAATCGCTGAGTTGGCGCCGTCCGACTGTGATGATGTTCTATGGAAGTAGAGGAGGATTGTCGCTAGCCTTGATTTTTCTAGGTGATGTGTGTTAGACGCCCTACAACAGTACAACACGTATCATCCCCACCGCCCCCACCCCAAAAATATAAAAGACATATTTTTTTCTTTCTGTATTTCCACGTTTCTTTTTTTTTTTCAATTCACGCTTTGAGCTCCGATTGAAGTTTCCCCCTCCGGACATATACATAATAACAACAAAAATCACATTACAGCGGCATTTTTTTCTATATCAAAACTCTTCAGAGACAGAAAGCTGAGTGTGAAATTCCGACATATTTGTAGAAGGCCGGTTTAATTTTTCGCACTAGTTACAACCTTCCCCCCTCAGACATGCGCACATAGTACGAGAAAACCGCCATCATCGCGATCTTAGGAGAGCACATATCAACGTATGCTATCAAAAACTGTTCCTGCACCTCCAAGTTTGCTTAACACCTTTGAAGCTGAGAAACTGCCCACCATCTGTACCTGCTCTTCTCCGGACCCACCTCATTTCCAAACCCGGAAAAAAATGAAACGTAAAACACTTTCAAACAACGGTAGTAAATAAATACAACGAATGTAATAACGAGGCATTGAAACGGAAAGACGATAACAGTCAAACAGGGCATTCAGCCCGTAACATGATAGATTCGGTCGATCACAGGGGACTTTCACGGGGCAACGCGGGCAAATCAACGCTCGGCGGTCATCATCACAAAAGACGCCACGAGGCGTAAAACAGAAATAAACGGCAGCTTCGGGAACCGGAAACTACGTCGTTCGCGACAGTCTTTTTGGGCACCATGTACGTTGTAAAACCGCAAGGGGAAAAGAGCAAATAAAAGGACGGCTAAAAATAACGAACAAAAAAAGAGAGAGAAAAAAAAAGAGGGTGGAGGAGAGCGCCCCGGAGCTCGAACCAAAACATCCAAAACGACTACAGCGCCTCGGGCAACGCGGCGGCGATCTCGCGCCTTTAGGGAAGCCGGGAGACGAACGATCCAAAGAGTGATGGCGTACGTATACTGCCTCCGTACTTCAACTTCCGTCGCCGCAACTCCCGTTTTCGGAAGGCACACCGTGACACGTTAAAGCGCAACGGATTTTCGAAAACGACAACTTGCGCGACGCATTGGGGAAGGGAAAAAGAAATAGCAGTTTCCGATAAGATAGCGCGTTTCCCAGCTTACGTGTACGGAGACTGCTGATTTAAGGGGGAATTGAATTCGACGCTACGACGAGCGACACTTTCTCTCCATCTAAAAAGACAGAAAAAAAAGGAAAGAGAAACATTTCCCCCGACACCGCTTTTCCCAAACAGGGAAACCAGACGAAGTTTGTCAACAAAACGGGGTTGCACGAGACAGCATTTTTGCCGATTTTTATTCTCCGGTTTCCCACGCAGGAAAATGATAGGGGAAGATGCCGACAGCCGATGGAAGAGGGGAGTCGTCGTTTTGAAGCCATCGTTGGCTCCGTGTGCATCTCTCGTTCCCCATTGTTTGCTGTTACTGATGCAGTTGGTGCTGTAATTGTTTGTTGTGGCGGTGATGATGATGGTAATGGCACTGGCATATCTCCAGTGTCAGCGGCGTTGGCAACCAGCAGCTGCCTATGACAGCCGACTGTCATCCCCTCGGAAACATGTTGCGTAGTTGCTCGGGAAAAATTGGCAGAAAAAGAAATGAAAAACGCCATCGTTCTATACTTTGTTTACAAATTAAGATGGACCTGCAGTGACTCTACGAGCCATCGAAGTTAATCTCGTGTTGCGGGACTGTCACGTGACCCTCAGCGACTCGCGGGGCGCGAAGTCACGTGGAGCCTTCGCAGCGCTGGCTTGGTTGGGACGGCTCTCGTAACGTCCGTTGTGGTCCATGGTAAGGCGGAACGGAGTGTAGTGAGAGGTTGGGGAAGAGCGTCGAAAATTTGTCTCGCCCACACTTTCTCTTTTTCCGTTCCGGACCCGTCTCGCGAACTTGGTAAGCGACGTGTCGCATCTCGAATCTCGCGTTTCCGTCGGCCTTGTCGCAAACGTCTGTCGTGTTCTTCCCGCCCGACACCCTTGACGACTTGCGAGACGCTCGTTTTAGTCTAATCTTGTTGTTGCCGTCGCTCAGGCACTCGAGCACTCGAGATGTCACATTTGTTTTGAGCTCCGCGAATATCTCGATGCTAAGTCAATTTAAAACTTGAGGCGCACAACGCGTATGACATATAATGGCGAGGCACAATCACTTAAGAAACTGTATTTCAGAATAAGTTTCAAGCCATTATATAGATACAAGTTTGGAAATGCGTAAGTGTTGCATTTTGTCTAGATGAAATATTAGTTTGTAAAATCGACACGGAGCACAAAACACGAAGACGAAGTTGAAAGGTGAGCACAAGACAAGCGCTGACTCAACTGAAGTTGTAATGGAGAAACAAAACTCTGAGATAAACAGCAGCCAACAACACAATCATGGGCAATTATCACGTGTCCAGATAACTATTCTCAGATGGACCGAAGTTTGGCTTACGCAATACTCAGTCTCTACTTTACTTAATTTGTTCACCTAAAAAATATCTCCGGCCATCTGGTCCGCGTCCTTTCCGACTAACCTGACATGATGGAAGTCAGGGGAGGGGGGGCATCCACGACGCGAGGACCCGAAACACACTTTCGCGTCGTCCCATCTCGCCACACCGTCTCGCGGCAGCTACGAGGCGCTGCGTTTCGGCGTCTCGCCGCAGCGGGGCGCCAGTCTTGTGGCTCTCCTCTCATTCGTTGTCTGCCGCTCCATCTTCTCCATTTCGGTGGCCGTTTCTCGTGGGGATCTGCCAGGCTTTGTCAGTATATGGAGGCTATGGCTGAACGCGTCAGTTGAACTCTGAGAATGTCCTTCACCCAGCGAACACAATAAGGTTCTATTAGTGAAAAAATTGAAACTGCGCAGGCGAGCTGGTGGTAGCTAATCATGTCGTTTAACATTGGAGAATGTGGTGCAGGGAAGAAAAACTACGTTTAGTCGAAAGAACAGACGGCAGAAAGGAACGTGTCTGTTCCTTCGACTAAAAGTTTTTTTTCTTTTCTGCACCACAGTCTCAGGTGTTAAATGACAGGATAAAATTCGTTGGTCTAACCTTCTAGAATCATGTACAGACCGAATGTAAACCTGGATGTTGCGAACCCGGGAGGCTCAGAACCCATTGTCAACTGCGAACTTTAGAAGCAGAGAGCACAATAGAGAAAGATGAATCCCTGATTGACCAGCCCTTCCTGAAGCATAACACTGCCGTTCCCTCGAGCGCGTCAGTAGAACGACTCTTCAGCGTCGCCGGGTATGTGTTCTCAGGGAAGCGAGTAAACTTGTAGTTGATGAAAACTTGGAGAGGCAGCTACTAATGAAGTGCAATGACTTCTGAAAAGAGAACAATAAAGCATGAAACAAAAGCTGTTGTTTATTTGGCCCTCAAAAGAACGAGAAAATTAACTGCTTACATATAAGGTAAAGTAACGCGTTCCCTCTAAAAATCAGTAACGAGTAGCGTATTTAGTTATTTTTGAGCCACTAACGAGTAACGGTATTTAGTTACTTTTTGGGTGACGTGTACATGTTTGAATATAGATCCCTTCTTTTTGCACGCAGAGCCTGTTATCACACAAAATAAAAGTCGATTCCAGTTTAAAATTTAACAACCATCTATACATACGCCGCTTGCGTTCTGGGAGCCTATCTCGCCGTTCTTTTTTATGGTCTCACGCACCGAAACAAAGATGGCATCACGGGGACTGGAGTAACACAAGTTTTCTGCATCAATGAAGAAACCTTCTAAATCCGCTTGCGATTCTGTGCTAAAAAGTTCTACGATACACTCCGAGCTGAGCACCAAATATGAATCGGAAAGTTCCAAAACAATGAAGTGCTCCTGCAAGAACTAGTTGACCAGTCTATGCCACGAGCCCCTCTTCGGTACAATGGACCGCAACGGGGCACCCAACTAATGGGGCTTTGTAGCAAAGAACACATCCAAATGCCTGGTCTCATTTTTCTAATGTTCTGTTCCAACTAATTAAGCTAAAGCCCCTTGCAAATGTTTAAAGCATCGCTCTTGACCTTCTTGGGGCACAAATAAGTTGGCCTGAAGTTTTTCTAAACGGCTGCATCAAACATAATCTTCAGTAAGTTATCGGACAGCACAATAACACCTGAGATCTGCGGTTTGAGTCTGCCTGCAGCAAACTCAAATTGCTGATCTAAAAAAAAAGAAGAAGAAACACCATGTTTTAGTGAGCCCCCGAGGAGCTGAATCCCTTTTTGTAGCGCACTTCAACAGGCCGTCTACCCCATCCGAAGTACAGTGGTGTGTCATCTGCAACAGCCTTTTCTAAAATTTACCGCACAACAGAAAATTTAAGATGGATTCCTTCTGGGCTTGATGCTTGCTTAGGTCCTTTTTCAAGGATTTTAGCAAAATGTTCAGCCACATGAGCGTCACCCAGTACCGTCAGGTCACCTTGACAACCCGCCGATGCACGTTGTTTCTTGGGGATACCAGCCTTTACACGCTGCCACAAAACATGTGTCACCTGATTCACAAGTTGCGGCTGCTCTCGATGGTTACGGTGTCTCGAGGGAGCAGTACTGCCACGCCAACACAGCACTTTCAGGTAGTCGTGTAAGAACCGCAGTTGTCTATAATTTGCTAGAATCCTTGAAAATGGATCTAAGTATAGCATCGACTTCAGCAAGAAGCAACATAAACTTTTGGGTGTAGTGCGGCGCATTTCAGAACAGGCTGTTGCAGAGGACGAGGACCACTGTATTTTTGATGGGTAGAGTGCCTGGTAGGTGCGATTCAAGAAGGCTTTCAGCTCCTCCAGAGGATTAACTGAAACATTTGGTTTCTTTTTTTTTAGATCGGAGGTCTGAGTTTGCTGCAAGCAGACGAAGAGGAAAGATTTCTTGTGCTTCTGAGAACTTACTGAAGATTAAGTCTGAAGCAGCTGTCGAGGAGAACATTAGGCCAACTTATATTTACCCCAAAGAAGTTCAAGAGCGTTGCTTCAAACTTGCGCAAAGGGTTTCAGCTGACCAAGTTGGAACGATAGCATTGGAAAATGTGTCATATGGGCATTTAGAGGGCTTCTTTACTGTTAAGACCCATAAGTTGGTTGCCCCCTTGAGGTCCATTATAACGGAGAGGGGCTCGTTTCAGAAACTGGTTAGCCAGTTCTTGCAAAAGCACCTCAGCGTTTAGTAAATTTTCGATCCAGTTTTGGTGCTCAGTTCTGAATGTATCGTACGTTGTTTTTTCAGCACAGAACAGCACGCGGATTCCGTAGGTTTATCCATTGATGTAGAAGACCTGTTTTACTCGACTTCCCAAGAGGTCATGTCAGTTTCGGTGCGAGAGCGCATAGAAAAAACCGGTGAGATATGCTTCCAGAACTCTAGCGACGTATGTGCTGATGGGTTTCTGGAGTGGTTGGACTTTTATCTGGATAGACCTTCATTTTGTATTGTATGATGGCAGGCTCTACGTGCTAAAAAGAAAGAATTGGGTCATGTGTGGTGCCCGTGCTTTGCGACATTTTCTTGGCTAAATGCAACTTGGCCGCTCGCGACAACCTTTATGATGAGGGTCTGGTACACGCAACCTATTTAGATGGGTCGACGATTACTTGGTTGTATTAAATAGTTCTGAGAGTTTTTCGGAGAACAGTTCTGTCACGGCAGTTTGTGATGTTTTCGCACGTTGCTTTGAAGACGTGGATTTACTAACAAACTACGGGATGGATGTTTTCTACAATTTGTATACCCCGCGGATTGAAATGTACAGGTAGTTACGTCTGTCGGTCATATAACTCGCGTTCGAAGAAGGGTCTCATCCCCTTTGACGCCTCACACTCGAAAGTAGTTAAGAGGAGCTTAGCTATGTCTTGCCTACAAGCGGCCTTGGAGAAGTTGCGTCCACATGCAATGTATGATAGTTTCGGCAGGCAAGTGTAGCGACTAGTCCCGGCCGGGTTCCCAACATCAATGCTGTTGCCTGTGGCGGAGACGCTGGTTAAGACAGGCGAGGCAGAGCAACAGTTTCAGAAAGAAGGGCGTAGCAAAAGGCCGCTGGTCAGTTTATACCTTCATATATTATCCCGCAATGTAAAGAAAGTGGCGCAACGTAAAGAAAGTGGCACCTATAGTGTTTCTGCACATGGCGTACCTGTGTCCAAGAGTAGCAACAAATCTGGGACGAAGTGCATTTGTTCAGTAAAGCATCAGAACAAATATGTGAAGCGCACGATAAGCCTTGTTTACAAATCTCCAATGACGCGCAATAAAATATGCGTTGGCCACACTGGCAGATGTACAATGAGAGATTGTGTCAGCATGCTTGGTCTTTGTGGTCAACAGCTTTGGGGGGGACGGGGGGGAGGGCACTTTCCTTTTTATTGTGCAGATTCTGGATGCCTGTTCAACTTCTATCGCGTCACGACCGTCGGAAAAGGCGGGGACTATATGACCAGAAAACTTTTTGAAGTGAACACAATACAAAAGATGGAACTGAGCATTGCGCAAGCCAAACTCCATTGTATCTGCGTAGCAGGAGATTCGTTATCTGGAATCGTGCTGATTGCCCATGATGGTGGTGTTTGCTCTTGTTTATTTCATTGTTTATTTTCCATTAAAACTTAAGTAGAGGTCAGCGCTAGTCTTGTGTACACTCTTCTACTTCGTCTTCATTTCTTTTATGCGCTGAGTTGATTTTAATAAGTGTAAACCAAGTAGCGAGCATCGTCACCCTAATTCAAATATTTGTCATCTCTAACCCAGCATCCCTCAGAGAGACAAAAAGAGTTTGGTTTTCTGGAAAACAATTAGGAAAATTGAAACCTCATTGGCTAAGATACGTTCAACAAATATAAGAAAGGCACAACATGAACAGGCGTAGCAATAATTTTGACTAACAGCAATCGTGACCATGGTAATTCCGTATGAGCCATCCACTCTGCTTTTCTTACTAATCGTCATCCCAGTGCTTTCGAAAACCTAACCTCGAGTTAACCCCAGAGAAACCTTCATACAGCGACCTTTTATGTCAGCTAACTACGCAGCGTCGGGACGAGATCCAGTTTTCTATAAACGCCAGCTTTAATATATTTGAATTTCGTCTAATGGAAGACAGTAATGAACGTCTGAAGCTACTTTAAAGATCTAAATAAACAAAGAAAAAAACTTAGCCGAACATTTTTTGTAGAGAAAATGTTTGGGAAATTTAACGTCGGTTAAATTACTATCATCTTCTTTATTAAAAATAATTTCTAAGAAACGACGGTACGTGACTGGTCGCACAATGAACCGGTTCTTAAGCGTGTAAGGCGCACATAAGTATCCATCTAAGTTTCTTAATATTAAATATTCAGATCTCAAATTGTCTTTCCTAATTGCATCAATGGGACGAAACGTTTTTTATCAAGCATTTTAGGATGTCGGGCGGATCCTCATTTCAGGTAGCCATGCGCCGTCTTGGCTCGATCAGCCCTCTCGACCACCAGGAGTTGATCTTGAGGTAGGGAGCTGCACAGCAGTATTTCCCACTGCTCAGAGGAAGAGGAAGGGAGTGGCATTTCTGGGCTGTTGTCACACTCCCATGTGATATGTCTGAGAGTGCCCGGTTGATTGCAGAAATGACATTGGGCGTCGAATTGTGTAGGGAATAGCAGGTGCATCCTAATGGGATGGGGAAATGTGTTAGTCTGTATAAACCTGGGTGTTGTTTCATGACTTTTCGTGAGTTTTGGGTGTGGTACGGGGAGTGCTTATCTGCTGAGCTCGTAGTGTTGTGTCATTTTTGGTAGGTCGTGAGGGGTGTGGGTTCCCTTGTTTCCTCCGTGACCTGGTGGGCGAAATCTCGAGCCGTGAGATGGGCGCTTTCGTAGCCTCTGATTAAGGAGTGGGCTGGGGGTAGACACAATGTCGGTGGACCTTCCTGTCTGGTGCCTTGCTTTGCAGGATGCGTAGCGTCACGGGCGCCACCCAGTCGTACGTGCAGCTACGGCATGCCTCTTGCGAATCCGTGCGTATGGTGGATATGCTGGTTTGCGTGAAGGCAACAGCAAAAACAAACTCTTCTGTTTTTTTTGTGTTTTTTTTCGTTTGTTGTTCTTTGTGCGATGGAGTCGCTGGTCAGGTACTCACGCCCGTCCGTAACCACAGCCACCATGGCTCGTTTGCCGTTGTAGTTGGCTGCGTCGGTATATAATATACACCGTCATGGGGATTCGGGAGTACGTCTCATTTAGGGCTTTTGCTCTTGCTTCTTTGCGGCCCCGATGGTTGTTAGGGTGCATATTTCGAGGGATGGGCGCACAGTTATCTGTTGACGCCATGAATTCGGTATCGCCCGCGGCTGGGGCTGGTCTCGCGGAACCAGCTTGAGTTTGGTCAGCACTTTTCGGCCCGTTTGTGTGCGAGCGAGCCGTGCCCTTTGCTTTCACAAGTGCCTCTCAATTAGTTCCTCCAGAGTGTTATGTCGCCCCATACGGAGCAACCAGTCTGTGGATGCGTTCATGGGTAATCCGAGCGCTTGCTTCAGCGTCCACAGACACCCAAACCCGCCTCTCCATCGCTAGCTCCCGCCGCCCCTTCACCTATCAAATAGTTGTGATGTCACTGCCGTGAGCATTTTAAGGCTAAACAAACTTGCAGTAGAGCCAAGTTGCGAAACTGTTTATTCTACCGCTTCGGGTGCGTGGATGTGAGTTATGATCACTTCCATAGAAAATTACAAAAGAAAAGAAGAAGAAGGTATTCTATTAATAAAAAGTGAGAATAATTCGGGATAAGAAAAAACACATAAAAAAATAAAGACTAGTAGCGTTTTTTGTTTTTAATAAAGCGGGCTCAAAATTTAATTTATGGCTATATTTAATTTTGAGTGACATTTAATAATTAATCTAAATTGCTTGGAGAAAATAAATTAGATTGAAGTCGTACCTGTCGATTGCACATTTATAGGACGGCAAGTGTATAGTACTGAGTAAGCGACATTTGTTATAAATATTAAAATACAAGGACTAGCGCTTGCCCTGTTTACATCGTGTCCCTGTCTTTTTCGCGCCATTACACGTCTAACTAAAATGAACCAACTAGCCCAGCGACGTACCTTACTGAAGATACAAGGATCTAAATATTGCAACCAGATGTCAGAAATATAATATCTGTGCACATGTATATATATATATATATATATATATATATATTTTAACCGGTCAAAATATATCAATGCAATTTATATGAAAAAATAGGTTGCGCATCATGCTGTTTATAGGACCATTATTTCGAGTATTTTTTTCTTATTTCCAACAAATTGCCTGAGCCTTATATCACCAAAATGTCAAATATACAATATTTGGCCTTTTTTTAGTTTAGTTGAAAAGAACAAAATAGGCCACGCATCATGCGTTTATGGGACAATTATTGTGAGTATTTTCTTTTCACCTATTAACAACTAACTGCCCCGTGACTTCAAATGCTCAGGGCAGTGACATCACAAGCATTGCTGGGTACGAAACGCGAGCAGCCGAAACGGAGTTTTTCGCCTTGCTCCATTTTTCATTCATTCTTGTGGCAAGTAATGAAAGAAAATGTACGTGGTCACTCGTCGCATTTGCGTCTTATTCTTTTGGTGTTCCTCAGTTAATAAATTTAAAATAAAACCTTAAAGAACTGTTTTTTACGGCTGAAATAGGACTAATATATATGGGTACTGTCGAGACCGGTTATAGCGAAGTCAACGGGAATCGGAAATCACTTCGCTATATCCACTATTTCGTTATAACCGACTTCGGTTAACGAAGTGCAAAGGGAATGGGAAATCGTGATCGCTTCGCTGTAGCCGCTATTTCGTTATAACCCACTTCGCTATAACCTGTCTCGACAGTATATATAATCTTTCTTGGACAAAGTACCAGTACCGACACGAATGTACAATCTAAAATGGAACCACGCAACTAACTAAATAACGAATGAACACAAAAGGAGCACGTAATTGAAAGCGATAAAACACACACACACACACGCACGCACGAACACACACACGCACACGCACACACACACACGCACACACACACACACACACACACACACACACACACACACACACACACACACACACACACACACACACACACACACACACACACACACACACACACACACACACACACACACACACACACACACACACACACACACACACACACCAGAGGTTATACAACTTCCAAGCCGCCTGTCTATCTATACAATTCTCTTCGCGGAAGTCATTGATTACCCACGAAAAGGAATAAGAAAACACGAATATGTTTGGGCGACCGCAAAGAAACCGCCCGAGGGCAGTGTCGGGGAAGACCCAGATTTATTGGCCTCCATTGTCAGAGGGGTTTCGCGAATCCCGGAAAGTAACATGGAGCGTTTTCAAACAGCTCCACCAACGCTGTCAAGGTGACATGGCTTTTCCAGCGTATCCGACAATCTTCTCTCGTGCAGTTTCTTTAGCGCCTAGCAACAACTCAAACGGGGTACTAATATCAAATGGAAAACATCAACGCACGCGCTTGTATACGAAGCATGAGAACTACACCGAAGTGTTTCGCTTCCCATTCTTTGCGGAGTATTTGTTCTCAGTTACGCGGGCCCCTTCCTCTCTTTAAACTCGCATTCCGTGTGACGACGTATCCTCAGGCGCAAAAGTCATCAGTCCCCTAAACGTCTCTTTTTTTTTTAGCATTGTTTTGAGAGAGTATAGTTCTCGATCGCTATGCCGATGACTATCAAATTTCCTCAACGTGTAATATTGAGGGTGCTTCTCAGAACGCCGGTAAAATCGTTCCTCCGAAAAGAAGGCACTGCGCGGAGAACAAAGGTTGATATGACATGGCGCTCTTCCAAAGGCCCTATTTAGGGAAATCATTATTACTGGGTATACTGAAGTCAATAATGACTTTCGAGTAACTAGCTCTTTGATTGGTCGGTTTAAAGGAATGGCATTTTTTTATGAAGTTCCTGGTCATCATCAAGCATGACTAAATCAGCCGTTTACAAAAGTATAAGTCGCGCGGCAATCTATGCCGTTACAAACCAAAACAAAATATATATAAAAACACGATATTTGGACGCGTTTTTAGGCTTTTGACTTGAATCATAAGCTATATACCTGCACCAGCGGTCCTCTTCCTCGTGGCCAAAGCGTGCCACCGAGGGTTTACCTTCCTCTTAGAAGAGAGTGAAGTGTGGAGCGTTCCGGCAAAATGAAAGGCTGTGCTGTTCGCATGACATTGCAAAAATAAGCTTAATAAGCTTTGATTCTTAGGTTCGCCTTCTTCGTGCTGAATACTTGCTGGCGTAATGTCCGCAAGCATTGTTCTGAAACTTCAGCAGATATCTCACAAAATTGACATTTCAATAAAGTGGCCCGAAGTGCCAAACCGTTTCTTGATATTATCTGAGTGACCGTAGCTCGGAAAGAATAATATTCAAGAGTTTTGTCAAAACTGTATACTTTACAAGAAAATATCGTAAGGGTGCAGGCGAGCTGGTGAATCTTAAACACACTCTACGAAATGCCTACGAATATTCTGCCCCATCATTCGCTGAGCTCATTTCGTAGACCGCAGAGATTGGCTCTTTGAGTGTTTTGTGCATAAGTAGACGCGCAGACATTTATTAGAGTGCATGTTGACTTAAGCTGAGACTGGGGTAGAGAAGAAACATCAAAGTGTAGAAGGGACAGTAAAAAGACAGGACGACGTCTCCGACCATCTTTTCTCGTGCAGTTTCTTTAGCGCCTAGCGACAACTCAAGCGCAGCACTAATATCAAATGGAAAACATCAACATACGGGCATGTATACGAAGCATGAGAACTACACCGAAGTCTGTCGCTTTCCATTCTTTGTCAAATACTTGTCCCCACCCTACCGAAAAATCTGGTATAACTTTTCACTATCCGGATTATGGAACCGGAAATTTGTTTCTGGAAACCCCAAATCCAGATTGCAGACAAAGAAATAATTTCTGAAAACCTAAATTCCAGATTGAGTTCAGATAGAATCCAGATAGATTTCCGGTTCCATAATAAGGATAGCCAAAAGTTATACCGGATTTTTCGCTAGGGCAGTTACGCCCTCCTGTCTTTTTTCTGTTCCTTCTACGTTTTGGTGTTTCTTCCCTACTCCAGTCTCAGGTTAATTCACCATGGTTAGTATACCTTCCGGCAATAAAATAAACCGCCCTCGTTGAATCGCTGCATCTGCGAAGTCATTTCACAAAAAAGTTTTTAACTCAAACTCTTCAGCCACTTTCTTTTTTCCTGAGATCCCAGCAGAGCTTTGGCGCTAGTTTTAAATCCCCTCTCGAGAAAGTAAATAAGAGGTTGTTGGAGACTATTTTGCAGTTCGCACACATAGTCTACCCATGTCTATCCCGTCAAGTCAGCGAAACAAGTCGAGCCGAAGCTACTAGAGACCCCGTCTTCATGTAGTGCACAGACGCACATACAAACGCACGCACACTTCCTATAGAACGCATACATACAACAATCTTTTCCGTGCGACGCAGGCGCTACAAGCACACAAGAATAAAAAACCCGCACTCAGGCACGGCTGCAGTCAAAGCAGGAGACACACGTGAAAACTTTTCCCGAAGAGACTCGCGCCAAGAACAGCGACTCGCACGATACTAAAGTCGATAAAAACTAACTAAAACAACACGCACAAAACTCGTTGGAGTGATAAACACTCCGGTAGTCTTAGCGATCCGCGCCACCGCCGTGCCTGATGAGCCGAGCCAGAGCCACGGAGCCGAAATAAGAACCAAATCCAGAGCCAACGCGAGAGCCCAGGCAGACTCTGCTAATACCCGAGCTGAGAAGAGTGTGAACACACTCTTCTTAAAGCTAAATATAGGAGTTCGGTGATGCAACGGATTGTAACGCCTACCGCTGCTTCTCCACTCGCAGGCAATTAAACAAAACAAAAACAGAGTGAAAAAATCAAGTAGGAAAAGAAACAACAACGTCGCCACCTAGACAAGCTCCACCTGGCGATGCATTTCGTGGGATTAGTCTGGCAATGTGCTCCTGCGCGTTTTCGCTACTAGGATTTCTTCTTTTTTTTTTTATGACTATCGTTTAGTTTTTTTTTTTTTGTTGTTGTTTTGCAACAAAACGCGTAAGCCTGGGACGACGCAATGTACGCTAGGAGCGTACGTATCGTTAGTATTATAGCAACACGCTCTCGTTTCCAGCGGCAATTCTTATAAAAATAATAAACATTCTATAAAAAGAAAATCCGACGTTGAGATCCAGGAGAATATGAGAAGTAGAGAATGCAGGTTACAAGGAGAGTACTGGAAGTTTAGAGCAAGACACAAAAGCGTACGCTTTTCTTTTTTTTTAGTAGTTTGGTCTGCATTGACAAAATAAAGCGAGAACAAAGTTTTGGGTGATGAAAGTAAAAGTCTGCGTCGGAAAAGTTTGAAGAAAATTTAGCGAAAGCAAGCTTTTCAGTACGCAGCTGCTGGAGCAGTTCCACTAAAATGCCAAATGTTAAATGCGACCGCATTTGTTTATTTGGTACACCCCCCCCTCCTCTACTTGTCTTCCACTCCTTCATTGAACCTCCTCCTCTCAAGAAGGATGATTGCGCGAGTTGGCTATTCATAATACTTGTAATCTACAGCGCACAAGAACCTTTCACACCCAAATACGCGCACCAGTAAAAATGAATCACTCATGTCAGCGCTCTGAGTGGGCGATTAATTGTTCACTGGTATGCGTGTTTGAGTGTGAAATTTCAATGGTATTTGTGCGATCCTCCTCTGCTACGTATGCCTGGGCATAGCCTCCTCTATACTCACAAAGGACGACAGTGCGACGACGGAGCCATACAGTGCACAGTCGCAGATTTGGAGCGCGAGGATCTGGTAGCATAGAGGCATCAAAGAGCCATTTCTCGGGGAACCCGGACTTCAGCGCACAGCTTTTTCACCGGCGAGGACCCGAAACACACTTCTTCGCTCGGGAGAAGGGTGTTTCGGCGTCTCGCCGCAGCAGGCGCCAGTCACGTGACTCTCCTCTCATCCGCTCCCTGCCACTTCACCTTTTCCATTTCGGCGGCCGCTTCTCGTGGCGATCTGCCAGGCTCTGTCAGCATATAGGAGGCTATGGCCTAGGGTCATGAGTAGCTTCGCGTGCGCGTCAGCAGACTACGGAAAGCATACGACGCAGTTGGCTCAGATCTATGGTAGAAGCCTGACGCTCGCGGAAAGTGCTCCGGTCTTCTTCAAATTGCTTCTCAAGAGAAAGAAATGGCCGAATTGATTTTCTGTTTTCCGTCAAACGAGGAATGGCATACGTCGCCACGACTACGCTCCACCTTTAGTAGGTAAGAAGGTAGAGACAAAATAAGTCAAGAAACAAAGCATTCGTATTGATTAAAAATGCGAGGATATTTCGTGCTCAGTTGGGATCGTCTCAGTTGAATCAGCGGAATGCCTTCATAGAAGACATGTCAAACTGATGGTCGGATTTTAACATACACTGCAGCGAAGCACTGCAGAAACGCAGCCCTACCACATAGATAATATTTGTAGACGTGTGAAGGACACGAAGAGCTTTTTATGTATCGAACTGTTAGAAGTGCCTTAGCAAAAAAGGAAAAAAATCGAACTACGAGTTTTGTGTTGTTCTTTCGTTAGCCATTGTAAATCAACGCTCGTGTTTCTTTTTTTCATTTAAGTACTTACGTGAAGCACCATTGCGCGGTAATTTAATTTTATTAATTGTGTCCAGTCGTCTTTCTCGTTTACTGAGATTCAATACTGTCAGGTAACTTAGTTTTTGGAGTATCGTATAAAGTATTTCGTCCCCAGAATTTAGATTCATAATATATTAAATATTTCTCCTATCCTTTGTGACCCCATCTTGTTCTGGAGGGCTGCGCATTATTTCCTTACGGCCCCAATTTGACTCTTGTTTTTCCATTCTTAGGGGGCAGGACCTCGTCAGGCTGCAAATTTTCAGCTTTTTTTTAATGCCGCCTTTCCCTCTTTTTTTAAAACAAAAGAAATAAATGTTATTATTTTTTATTATTTAATATTTCTTGTTTTAGCTATCTATTTAAATTTTCTTATTACCCTAATTTCCCTATACCATACAGGATATCACAGCTCCCCGTAAATATGGAAACGAAGAGTATACTCTAAGTCGTTTCGATAAAACAAAAATGATTTGATTGAACTCTTGTACACAAACTCATATACAGCGTTACAAAGCGAAACGTTTCATCAAATTGACGCTGAAAAAAAAACATTCTGAATTCTTTGCGACCGTAATTGGCGTAATTTGACACTAAAAAAGAAAAAAAAGAGAAAAAGATTAGGACGGCATTTACGCACTCCAACAAAGAGGCCACTACTCAATTCTTTTTCTTTTTCGGGAGGCATTTCACTTTTTTTACTTTTTAAGACGTAACGCGAAAAAGTTCAGAAAGAAAGAACAGCAGGCATGCAGCGCGTTGACGTAGAGATACCAAAGAAGCAAGACCTTCAAGCACACGAACGTACTCGCAATAACAATATATACATTTACAAGAAAGCGGGAAACAACACAACAACCGGTGTAATGGACAACCGCTACACTCACGACAACAAAGAAAACTTCATAAACAACGCCATCATTGGAGCAGCCGGGAATCGCTGCGGACTTAGGGCTTCCAACATATCTCATCTTTGGCCATTAAACTATATTGTGACTTGTAGTTTGTTTTATAATCCTTATGTTTTAAAAGAAAGTGCATATTTCTTCTTCTTTTATTATTTTAAACTTTGTCTGCTCGTAGCCCGTCGAAAACTGAAAGGGAACTAAGTCCTTGTCAAGCACCTAGACCTTTTGCCTTTGTTCCCCTTTCCAATACAGTACGGCAAACACAAATATAGAAAAGCAATGCTTTCAAACATCGTCTTACAAGCGAATATATATGTGCAATCCACTAATAACTTCTCGAAAATATATTTTGATCAGCGTCCGAAGACAAGAAAACGTTAGCGAATTCGCCATATTTCAGCCAATAAGCGCCATGCCACGCATCCCTCTAGGAAAAAAGGAAGAAAGGAACCCTCGTCCGAGGAAGTATCTTTCCTTTCTTTAGCTTCGTTCGCCTTCTGGAACAACAACAGGGAGTTCGGTTTACGGCACCGAGTCCCCAGGGACCCGTTGTGCCGAAACGGCCAGGTACGGCCGTATACGTTGACGCAGCAGTGCTTGCGTTGTCCACATCAGGTCATCTCTACGTAAGGTGTTTTTATCAGCGTGCAGGCGGCTGTACGTCTGATTCCAACGACGGGATAGAAGATAAAACGGTGTGTGGTATTTTCCGCACTGTACGCTGTTTACAAGCACGGCCGTTTTGGATCACACCAAGTGTGTGCAGACACGAGGTACACCTGAGGTGAATGAAGGTTTTGCGCATGCGCCGTGTCGACAGCAGCGCCACCGTAGTGGCGTGACGTCAAAGCCGCGCGCTGGCGTATAGTCCGCGCTCTGTACATGTTTAAAACTTGAAATTTTACGTGGTGCGTACTATGTAGAGGTACGGACTATACCCGGATTTTTTTTCTTAAGACCGTTTATTGTTACGGGACGAGACTTACAGATGTTGTGAAGGAGAGTTCATGTTAGTTTCTATCTGATACAAGAATTATTTGCGTTAATAAAGAGGACGCTTTAATAAAGGGATCATTAAATTGTGGAGTATGCATATAAATTGGGTAAATGTAAATGTAAAGAAAAACTTTTTTTAGTCCGAAATTTTCCATGGCGGATTATGCAGCGGGTACGGAATAATCAAGAGTTTAAGTAGATCCTTCCGATGAGTCCGATAACGGTATGATCCATGCGGAAAGTCGTCGGCGATGTATCGGGTACTGTTATCGGAGCCGTCGGAATGATCTATTAAAACTTTCCATTATAAGGAAAGCACCGTAAGTATAGGCTCAAGAATAATTCGAAGTTGGAAGCGTTTGTAAAAAAAGAAGATACGATTCATGGAGGAAAAAATTCTGGTTTACGTATGTGAGACGGCTGTAGAATTTTTGGGTCGCCCGTGTGAAATGCATTTCGTGCATCTACTATCTGACTCTCCAGTTACATGCATGGTCTAGTTGCTTGCCTCGATAGCATTTATTTTGTTGTCCCCGACGCGCTGTTCTGAAGAGATATCTCTGTTTACAAAAGTGTGCATAATATGTCAGCTTTTTCCAGCAGGGCAACGCAAACTTGTTGCGCGTGACTGTAGCAACCATCATGTGGAAAGAAAGGTGGAACATGTTGCTCGTGACAAGCATCACCGGAATTTCAAGATGGCTCGTTAAGAGAAGGCTAGAATCAGGTGTACATCGGATAGGCAGCTTTAAAAGCAAAAACAACAATATTCTTTTTTTTTTTTGAGGGCGATGAGGGTTTAGTGTGGACATGCAATAGTTGCTGTTTCTGAATGGGGAGCTCTTTCCAGTGTTTCCCATTGCTTCGCGTTTTCCCCTCCGTTCGGCTGTACATATACCCCCCCCCTTTCCCCTTGGCGTCACGTGTCCTAGTTCCCAAGGCAGGCCTGACTTGTACCCGGCTGTCGGCCAAAGTCAAGGGTCACGTGGCCATAGAGGGCACTGCGGACAATGAGACCGAGATGACAACGAGGAAAGCGGCCGATGCTGGCTGTCTTCACCAGAGTCCAGAACCTGAGGGACCTGGCTGGCGACGAGGACCCTCGGCGATGTCGGCACTTAGCCACATCTCTCGGTGCTGGTGCTGCCCGCCGCTGCATGTGCCTGCTTCAAGCCATCTCGATCCCGAGGAAGAGGGCAAAAAGACACTCCTGCGACACCGGTCCCACTCTGAACGACCAAGCGATGAGCCCCCGCAGGACCACGTCGTATGAGACTGAAGTGTTATAAACGATATATACAACAGAACTCCTTAAAATAAATCCGGCCACAACTCTTTCAGTTTCTGAGCCATTCCATCTTGCCCGAAGCCTTGTAAAGAAACTGTAACGTACTGTGCTTGGTCTCAACTTAACATGGACTAGACTATGAGGCTACAAGCGCAAGCTTCTGGCGTTTGAACACGCTTCGGCCGCACGCGCTCTTAGACAGAGTGAGCACAAGTCAATCAAAACTACTTAATCGTGCGTGCAGCTTGCGCAGTTAGTCCATGTTAATCTAAGGCAAAATGTAGAATTAGTATAGGTCATCCTCCGCACTTTGTGTTCCGGTCAGACTCTGGAAGCTACAAAACGCATTGCGATTGTTCACGCTCAATTGAACCCAATACCCGATTTAGACTATTATGACATGTGCACTACAAAAATCACAACAGATTTTTTTAAGGCGGGAAAAGAACCTTTCCTAATCCTATTCAGCCGTGCGCACATTGCTGATGCCGCCAAACCGAAAAGAACGAACACGACAAAAAGGCCATGGGCAGAAAAGCTCCCAAACGACGAGTTATGGTAACTCAAGCACGCGTGACAACCTCACTCGGTTCACACACACCGAATTCGTTAAGCCGTACTATAACTCCTTTCCCCCTAAGTTGACAGCGCAGTGAAAGCTATGCGCTTGCGTTGTACCAGTCATGTGTCTACAGTTTGTCACGTGATCCCTCTCCTGCCTATACAGACGCGCAGAGAGGAAGGTCAGGGGACGAAAGGAAACCGGTTGACTCGACCGGCGAGCCCGTAGCTTACACCGCACTGTCAGCTTAGTAGCGAAGGGAGTATATAGCCGGCGACCGTTTCCTCCCAGCAGCAAGTCCTCTCTCCCACGCGATCCAAGACGAAACAAAAGCCAACACGAGTCTGATACTGTAGCCCGGATACGAGCCAAGTCGGTCTCCCGGAAAAGCACCCCTCTCCCCCTCCTCCTCCAATGTCGCAAAGCGACATCTTTTCCAATCAAGCACCGGCAGGTCCATTTCCCCATTATCCCTTCCAGTTCCTTTTTCTTTCTTGGCCCCGTCTCTCGCTCCCGCTGTCTTCCGCACCCCGGACCGTAACACCCCCGAACACCGAGTGACCCGGCTCGTCACAATCACGATGTGTGTACACCGCCTCTATCTATATAAATATACACTCCCGTTTCGAGATGGCGCCATAGCTGTCTATAACACGGAGGTTACGACTTTTGGCCGCCGGGACCGGGCAGACGTCGCCCTCCGCCAGTTCCATTAGGCGAGGACGGTCGTCAGGACACGGGCGCGGCGGACAGCACGACGGAACATCAAGATAAAGCCCGGCACGGCGCGAGGAAACTGCAGCCTCTTCTTTGAGGTCTTACAATGGAAACAACGTGAAATGTAACCCCGATGGAAAGTGCGGGAAAAATAGGCTAACAAACGAGCATGTTATCAGTAGAGTTTCGTGTTCACAGCGTTTAACGATAAACTCCAGAAAGTAACCATCGAGACGGTCAAAGCAAAATATGGGAGAAACGAAAAACATCGAACGAAAGCTTTCCTTAAATACAAAAAAAACACACACACACACACCAAATAGCAAGCTTTACTGAAAGACGTATTTATCAGCAACTTAAAGCCCCAGTCGGACTGCATCATACGAAAGACGATTATCTGCGGATGTGCCTCGAGCATATTTGATGCATGTTTGCTTCATTAATGATATGAGCATGTCTGCATGCAGGTAGTTGTTGCATGACCACAATGACAGGACCGTCATACGAGGAAGAGACACGACTCAGACATTGACTGCAGATAATTTTTTTTGTATGATGCATTACGTGTTTAGTTTAATGCAGCGCACGCTGAACGCAGAGAAAAGCAGGAATAAAACAGCGCTAATGACCCCACTTAAACGACAGACCTGAGACACAGCTGACGAATGCGTTCACCCATCTACGCGTAGATGGACAGGGTCCTGGACGGATGGACTAACATAGGTGAACCGCTTGTACCGGGTCATGTGTTCCGACACCTAGCCCCGGCACCTCGCTCGACGCCGCGAGGAACGACGGGTTAGTGGCGAAGGCCGCTTCCAGAATCTTTGTTATCTTTATATTGATAAGAATTTGTCATATAATGAATTTAACAACCTAGAATACGTTTCTAGTGTACCGAGCTAGCTGCAGGGAGGCCAAAGCCTTGAATTCAAAAAGGCGACGTACGTGGTTTAGAGGTTTCAGTCCAGCGCATCCAAGACATATAATATACTGAGATAACTACTTCAATAAAATTGCATGAGAAACAACTACTTTCTTTCGATATG
Source organism: Ixodes ricinus (assembly GCA_037355805.1). NCBI lineage: Eukaryota > Metazoa > Arthropoda > Arachnida > Ixodida > Ixodidae > Ixodes > Ixodes ricinus. The sequence continues at coordinate 11,893 of JAZHYW010029927.1, read as the reverse complement.
GTTTGTTCGCAAAGCCTTCTGAATGCAGGTTTGATTCGTATCCAGGACGAGACGTCGGAGGACTACTCGACCATATGAACAGCGCTCCTGAATAAACCCGGACTTTCGCCTTCTGTACTGATCTTCGATGTACTTTGGAAATTCTAATACCAGATATCTGAAAGTCGAATCTAATTATTCGGACAATCATAATTTGAGATTAAATGAAAAATAGAATATTCTCACGCCCTTGCAAATGATAATAAATATCACAGGAGGTGGATTTAAATTGCTTACATGTAAACTTTACCAGCAAGTTTTTTTTTATTTTGTAATCAATAGAAACGGCATATTTCGCAGAGTTTTATTGTAGAAGCCTCAGGTAAACTGAACGGCAAACCAAACCAAAACAAATGCGTCGTATGGTTGCAGACAGAAGAGACATGGCCGGTGCATGGGAGATATGGCCGGTGGAGAACGACTGCTAAGCTGTGCTTTCTAAGTGGGGTACTCCAGTGAATTTGTGAGCTACCTCAGTTAAATACCTTTTCTGAATCCCCTGCTTTTACTTTTTCCGGCCCTCTAATTAGTATCGCCAAGTTCAGAACAGTTATTGTGAAATCGGCAAATGCATATGATGCCAAAACAAACATTCGAATACACCCGCGCTTTTCAGTGCCGTAACGTCACTGGGGAGGCAGGCTTGCAGGTCGAGCAGGCAGTCTATAAAACAGAGTAGCTGCGATTTTGTTTCGTGCTGCTGCCCGGGTGCTGGAGCGAGCCACACAAAAAGTACGTTTGACACCATCAAACTGCTTGTAGTGAGATGTAAAGAAATTCTGCTAGCGCCACGTTTTTTTGTTGTTGCCAATCATAACTTTTGAACTAAAAAAATAAAACCGTTGAGCAACAAAATATTTAAGTCAGTAACTCCGCGAAAAGCAATAGTCTTGCATAATATATGGAGTGTTAGCTCAGCAATATTTGTTGGCGTGTTTCATCAATTTTGAGGCAAAGCGGAGACCTCGAAGAAAACGCCGGAGTATCCTTATTACGTGCCCGAAGGTGCGAAACTGTACTGCAAATATTGATTCGTACAGATCGTTCATCCGACTACTTTATGAGGTACCATCATGGAGGCGAATTTCTCATCCCGAAGTTCCATCCAGAAGTTAGCTCGACTAGCTGGAGTTTGAGATATGCACAAGTGCGATGTTAGGTCGAACTCGCCGCCATGTTTTATACTGCCGCTCAAGCCTATCCCTGCGAAGACTGACCCACGGGTTGCAAGAAACACCGTCTTATTTAAGAGCTCGGCACTCTAACGTCCCCGCACTCTCGTACCTAATCCTCTCCCTAAGTTTTTACTCGTCTAGAGTCTGAACTTTTACCCGCAACACAAATGCGTTCCGCTTGTCATTTCCCCATTTATCAATATCAAACGCGCTTCGTCAGCAAAATAACAACGCCCGCTCCCCTTTTTCCGATCCCTTCAAAAACGAAATTATATAAGAAGATGGGATGAAAACAAAATAAACATTAATCTAAGTTAAACAACATGCGTCGCTGAGAAGAACCCGCGCGCTTGCGAGGATGTAGCGGGAAGAACAAAGCATACCATAAACAAAACGACCGATGGAACTGAAGCGATCACGTAACCCTACGAGTCAAGCGCCACAATTAGAAGGCGTTCGCTTCGACTCCTGTATACACCATAGACCGTGATTGATGTAGAATACTGCCGACACATTGATGAAGAAGCCGACCGCTTGCTCCGCGACGCGAGCGCAACGCATGTCAGCGCTTGCCAGACCTTTAATCATAGTTACGAGCGAACAGGCATTTTTCCCTCTCGAGCGAAAGAACATAAGTCATACACGTCGCAGCATCAAACCCGCACGGAAAAGAGCGAACGTATATAGAACGGATTTCAAACAGACGGACGCCGCATCACTTCACCATGCGATATATAGCACGCAAATATGCACCTTGCCCTCCTCCGTGCGTAACGTTTCTGCGCACGCGATCCTGTTGAAACAGCAACGTTCGCGATATACTCGCAAATAGATTCTCACTTACGCACACACACACACGCACACCAGATAGGGGTAGCGTCCGCGTCGTAAGCAATATGTGGCAGCGCGTACACCGTTTCACCTTACGATAGACCGCAGCGGACGCTATAGACCAACGCACTCTTTACAAAAAAGAGTCAACGTTCTACCCGCGCCAAGTGCGCCTGCGCACAAACAAGACTCACGTGGGGCTACAGGTCTGCACATGCGCGCTGCCCACAGCAGCGCCAGCGAGACGGCGTGACGTCAGCGCCGCTTGGTGGTGTACACGTGCAACCCGAGCGACTACCAGCGCACTAGATGAATCACGTGACTAGACACTTGGCGCTTCACCGGGTTGCCCCCAAAAGTCACGTGACGGTCACGCGGCATGGGGTTGGCTTGAATGGCTCGTAGAGTCTTCCGCGCTCCATGATAGGGTGAAACGCCGAGGTGTACATAGTACGGGAGCGAAAGTAGCCCTGCGCATTTGGGTATACGAGGGGGTGGGGGGGTCCCCGTCGCGGGGTCATTTATTACGTGCTAATGGCGCAATGCGAAACCGAGCACCGATTAGTCAACACCTCGCACCCGCGCAAACAGCAACAGCCGTCGCGAAAACGAACCCACGGCTTTCGCCCTGTCATTCTAATTAACCCCCCTCGCATTATAATTGCGCGCCCGCGGATTTCATTCGCCGCACGCCATTTGCAAAAGCGACCTCCCTCCCTCCCCGTTTCTTCAATTTCCCTCTCCTAGCTGAAGACTGATTTTGGGTTTTAGTTGGATTTTGCCTTTTCTTTCTTGTGACCTTTCCCATTAATATTTCTTTTCTGCGTTGAGTCTTGTATTACGTGAGCTGAGTCGGAGCAAGCTGTTCCTTCTAGGTTGGGAGACGTTACAACTGCAGCACCTACCACGCGCGCAAATACATTAAGTAATTCTGTTGTGTGTATATTTATTTATTTACAGATATTACTACATTCTTTCGGAAAGTGTCGTAGAACATGGTTTCAAGGGCCTAAATATGGAAATACAGTAAACATTTTATAACATACAAAAGAAATAGGCAACAATTATGTAAATTGTTACATTTGATATACAGAGTGTCACAAAGAAAATTTACACGGTCCTTTTTACCGCAAAAATAAACTAGGCATCGCCGAACGCTCATTCTCCGCCCAAAGGTAGAGCTAGAGGTCACAACCAGATGCCAAAGTTTCAGCCCGATCCGATAACTTAATCAAAAGTTATAAGTGATTTTCTGAAAATTTCAATGGGAAAATGGAGCCCTTTTTTACCCGTTTTCGGTTTCTGGGGCCATAGAGCCCCATGTGTTTGAAAACTCCGTCGGCCGTCATTTTCCCATTGAAATTTTCAGAAAATCACTTATAACTTTTGATTAAGTTATCGGATCAGGCTGAAACTTTGCCATCTGGTTGTGACCTCTAGCGCTACCTTTGGACGGAGAATGAACGTTCGGCGATGCCTAGTTTACTTTTGCGGTAAAAAAGACCGTGTAAATTTTCTTTTGTGACACCCTGTACATGACTCGCACTGCGTTAGGCCCGCTTCAGACGGAGCAATTTCACCCAACAACTTGCCGTCGCAACACCAGCAACACGGGTCGTCCGCGTTCACACGCAGCAACCGAATTGCTTCGACTTGCTATCATCATCCTTCACTTTGAATTTTCTTGTACTGTTTAGACGCCCAGCAACGCGCTAAAAACGTGTTTTTATATCTTTGAATGGCGTTGAGAATACTACCTCATCTTTCTGAAAAGGTTTATTTTCAAAAACGATCGATTTCAAACCAGAACCAAGTCTTTAGCTGTCATCATCACCACCACGGGGGTGTCACGTGAAACCATCGCGTCCCTGATTGGCTGCTGCCACTTCAAACGGCTCGAGTTGCTCGTCCGTTTCGAGCCGGACCCGATCTCAGCAATTCGTGTCGATCTAGGAAAGCTAGGGAACAACCCGCCAGCAACCTCAAAATTGCTGCAAAAGTTGCCCCGTCTGAAGTGGGCCTTAGGAAACGCCAAATGAACTCAAAACACCCGCAATGAGGGGAAAAAAAAACACTGTTGCGGATGCATCATGAACAGTGAAGAAAAAATAAAGCAAGCACGCTCACAGAACCGATTTACAATCAGATACATATGCTCAAAAAGCCTACCAAGATGTAAAAAAGTGGAACTCCGAGTGGGAGAGAGAGCTCTGCAGCGACGTGGCAGCCATATAATCCCATGCTCTTCCTGCGACAGATGTTTGCTTAACATGCTATACGAGTGAGTTACAACGACCCTTAAGACTGCCAAGATATGCGACTACTCTTCAAGACCCGTTTGCGGACATAGGGAATACCCGTCGACTCAATTGTTCGCTCGGGGATTCCCAAACCATTCTGGCTGGAGGTCCTGTTGTTCCCTGTGGCATAAAATTCTTCACGAGACGCCCCCCCCCCCCCCCCCCCTGTTTGGTGAGGATTTCGTCAGTGGGCGAGGCAGCTCTGCAACAATGGGGCAGTCATTAATCCCATGCTCCTCCTACTACAGGTTTGTAATCAGAATTCTTATCTAAACGTTGAATTCGGTTATTAGGGGCTATTTCTGCCTCACTCAGGAGCCTTGTTAGCCTAGTGTTGTTGTGTCACAGATTCTATCGATGTATTGTGTACATTGATACTAATGTTGAACTTAATCCGGTACCTATGTCAGAGACCCATCTGACATAGTTTAATGAAATGTTTCGGCTTCTCCAGGATGCAAACGCGCGCACTGTCCGCTTTGAACAAGTACAGAGCAAGTCTAATAAATTCCGTAGGCGACAAAAAAAAACAGCATATGGAAAAAAAGCTTACGGCTGCTAACGAGAGGCAGGCGAGCATTGAACCGGAAACATTTAAACTAAATGAATCTCAAAAGAAATTGCGTGTGGCCCAGTGCACTGCCGATGACGTCCGCAAGGAGAATGCCCTCTTGCGTGAGCGCATGGATGAAACTAAAGACCTATCGAGACATTATAATTTAATTTTTCACAGAAATGAGGACGTTCTGTCAGAAACGTGGAATCAGTCGGCGGAGAAGGTTAGAGAGGTACTTTTACAGGGAATGACTCTGCAGAACACGGACGGGGGCAAAGCACGGGCTCACAAAATAGGTACGGTTTCGGGGAAGAAGTGCCGACGAATTATTGTTAAGTTTACTCATTTAAAAGCCACAGACGGCATTCTCGTATCGAGAACGAAGGGAAAAAGTAGTGGTGTGTCTATTAATGAAGATATTTCACCAGTTACGCGTCTCGCTCGAAAGAAATTATTTGCATTCGCTAAAACACTCAATTTAAAAATTAACTTAAAGCTACGTCAAAACAAACTTCACCTAGATAAAAAAAAAAAAACTTATGTTTGCTGCTCTGCAAGCGATAGCGTGCGAGAACTCGGGGCTCGTGCAACAAGTAACGCAGATATTTCCCTTGGCGGCTCTGCAGACGCAGCGAGCGCATTCACTTCGTCGGAGCACTACAAGAAATGACCGAGGTCATTGCCAACCACCTGAAAACATGTCAATTTTTTTACTAATATAAGAAGCGTATTAAAATGACCGCAGTTAATATTGTGGTGTTATTGACTCGTCATTTGCTGCTATTGGGCCTTTCACTGAGGCATGGTTTTCCGCAACAATACAACAAAATATTTGATTGTGTAAAAATTAAAGACGTTTACAAATCTCATTAACGCGAAATTAGAACGCAACTCTTGAGGAGGGAAAGGGAGGGGTACGGAGGGGGAAGGTATGCCCTCCTCTTCCTTTCCTCCTCTTCTCCTCCTCCTTCTTTCCTGCTCCTTTTCTTCTCTCCTCCTCCTCACGTGACGTCAGTTTTCCCGCTAAATCTAGTGGAGGAACTGAATTTGTTCATACATTTCATTTCATTTATTATACTCTCAGGGCCCGAAGGCATTACAGAGAGGAGTGGAAAAATACATCAATATAAAGTGAACAATGAAAACAATACGCAAAAAAACAAAACACAAGGTACAGAACAGCTATGGAACATTATTGAAAACATCAGTTATGGCGGTTTTAAAATCAGCGGCGTCAGTGAGTGAGGCTACGGATGCGGGAAGGCGGTTCCAGTCGACGGAGGTCAGGGGTAGGAAGGAGGCATAAAAGGTGGAGGTGATGCAGTAGGGGATTCCTACTTTTAGTGGATGATCGGTGCGCGGCGATATATATGATGGTTCTGAAAATAATGAGGTTCGAAGTGCTGGGTTAGAGTGATAAATCTTGTGAAATAAGCAGAGGCGAGCTATTTTTCTACGAGAGGAGAGGTTGGGCAAATATAGGGACGCTTTCATGGAGGTGACGCTGGCTGTACGGTGATAGTTAGAAAGTATAAAACGTGCGGAGCGATTTTGAATGGATTCAATGGATGATGCTAGGGATACGCCAGGGTTCCAGATAGAGCCTGCATATTCAAGCTTGGTGCGCACTAAAGTTTTATATAGGAGAAGTTTAAGTGAAACAGGGGCAAGGGAAAAGTTTCTTCTGAGATAGCCTAATAAGCGATTAGCGTTGTTAGTGATATATTCGACATGGATGTTCCAGGAGAGATCGTTAGTTATATGAACACCGAGATATTTATAGGTTGACACAGAAAGCAAGGTGGAGTTATTAATACAGTAGGAGGGACAAGTGTTATTTTGACGGGACACTCTCATGGATCTGCATTTAGAGGTGTTAAGTTCCATAAGCCAATTATCGCACCAGCGGGTTACGTTGTTAATATCGGTCTGAAGAGCAGATATGTCAGAGTCGTTAATGATTTCCTTATAAATTACACAGTCATCAGCGAATAGGCTAATAGAAGAGGATACATGCGTGGGAAGATCGTTAATATATATAAGAAATAAAAGTGGACCTAATACGGAACCTTGTGGGACACCGGACTTGACACGTGAGGTTGAAGAATTAGTTCCATTAGCGTGAACAAATTGGTAACGGTCTGATAAAAACGATTCTATCCAAGCGATTATATTGAAATCTATGTTAAGTTTACGGAGTTTGTGAAGAAGCAGCGCGTGAGGAACCTTGTCGAAAGCTTTTGAGAAATCAAGAAATATGCAGTCAGTCCTGGAACCCCGGTCAAGTGTTACGTGAAGGTCATGAGTAAAAGTTAGGAGTTGAGTTTCACATGAATAAAACCTTCGAAATCCATGTTGCGCTGAGCTAAAAAAAGAGTTTGAGTCTAGAAAATTGAAAATGTTAGTATAAATGATGTGCTCAAGGATTTTACAAGGAATGCTCGTTAAAGAAATGGGACGAAAGTTTAAAGGGTTATGCTTATCGCCCCCTTTGTGGAGAGGGATCACCTTCCCCACCTTCCAATCGTTTGGTAATTCTCCTTGTTCAAGTGATTGCGAAAATAATTTAGATAAGATAACGCATGAGTACATATTAGTGTTTTTCAAAAACTTAGCATTAATATTATCAATGCCTGCTGTCGTATTGGTTTTAAGGTTTTCGATAATGTTAGATATACCTTCACAGTCTATGATAACAGGAAACATGGGCAAAAAATCATAAGTTCTAAATACCGGACAATCTGAGGTTACCGTACATGAAAAAGATCCAACAAACACATCATTTAACACAAAAGAACACAGTTCACTGGGCACCTCCTCTCCATGGGTGTCCCTAAGTACAATGCCAGGACTAGAAGGAGGGTTAATAACTTTCCAAAATTGACGCGGATTGTTAAGTAACATTGACGGAAGCGTATTGTTAAAGTAATGTAATTTTGCCTCTTCGACTGCTTTCTTATATACGTTAGCTGCAACATGGTAGGCTTCCCAGCGTTGTACATTGTCCGAGAGCTTTGCAGCGCGAAATAGTCGTTTCTTTTTATTTGACAGCTTTTTCAGTGTCACGCTGTACCATGGAGATTCTGGTGAAGATGATACGACGCGAAGGGGAACATGTGCGTTCATGAGTGACATAACTTTTTCTTTAAATAAACACCAGTTATCATCAACTGAGCGCTCAGCAAAACAATCTATGTATTCCTCTAGAAAACGACAAAGTTCATTGTTGATTGAGTCAAAATCAGCCCTAGCATAGTCAAAAAATGTTTTCGTGTGATTGGACTTATTGCGTCCAGGAATGTCTAACATGAAATGTAGTAGGGAATGATCACTAAGACCAGGCATGTAAGTTAATGAGGAGATCAGCTCAGGTGATGTGGTTAATATGAGGTCAAGCACAGCAGCAGTTGTTGAAGTCGTACGCGTCGGTTTCGTAACAGTTTGAGAAAAATTGAAATCTAAACAAAGATTCAAAAACTCACTACATTCGGAAGAGAAGTGACTAAGGTTTGCACCTTCGTCTGACCATATTATAGATGGGTAGTTGAAGTCACCCAACAGTAGTAGCGGTGCATTCGGGAAACGAACAATGACTGCGTTGATCGCATCGTGAAGATTAGTTATAAACGCGGTATTGCTAGAGGGAGGGCGATAACACACGCCTAAAATATATTTTTTATTTTTTAACTGGAGACCAACCCATAGTAGCTCAAGTTCTGAAACAATATTGATGTGAAACGATGGTACATTTTCTGCTACCGCGACCAACACCCCACCACCCCTTCTTTCTTCCCTGTCGTGACGATAGAAGTTGAATCGTTTCTGACAGTGCAAAATTTCACAGTTGCGTATCTTACTGGACAACCACGTCTCGCTTAACACGACAATATCCGCGTTAGAAGAGTCCACAACTGAAGACAGATCATCCCGTTTATTTATAATGCTTCTAATGTTAGTAAAAAGAACAGAAATATTATTATCAGGCAAAGTATTGGTAGTATCCTCAACCCTCCTAGAACGTTATGACGAAGCTGAAGCTTGATTAGGATTTACGGCGTCACATTCAGATGATTCAAGATCCGGCTGACGGGCGGAAGCACGGTTAATAATTCCGGCGTTACGTCTAGGTAAATTCTGTTCTGGCCCGCGGGAGTTCAATTCATTGACACAGTCTGTTTCAGGCACGTAGATGTAGCACTTATTTCCGATAAGCAGTTTGTCGAAGCGCAGCTTGAAAGGTAGATCCTGTGGTTTTGCAAATTCTAATAGCTTTCGCCGTGCGAGGCGCACCGACGGTATAAAATCCTCACTCACGGAAAATGATGTTCCTTTGAATTTGTAAGCCTTAGAAAGTACGGTCTCTTTATCTTTGTATGAAAACATTTTTACAATTATTGGGCGACATTTTTGGTGAGTATACATACCGAGACGATGCGCCCTTTCGATACATGACGGTGCAAGTACAACTCCTAACCTCTCGAGACACTCGTCTACAACAGTCTTTTCTGACTGCGCCCATGTTTCTTTATCCTTATCAGGGAAGCCAAAAAAAGAAGATTTGATCTGCGCGCTCTGCTCTCTGCGTCATCGCAGCGTGCCCTGAGCTCCGATATCTCAATAGATGCCGCGGCTATCTGTGGGGAAGGGCCCACGTCGCTATTAACGCTGACTGATTTCACCGTAGAAATATCACTTTCTAACTGGTTGACGCGTGCAGTGAGATTACTCAGCGATTTCTCGGTGGAATGTTGTTTAGCCTTTAAGTCTTTCACTTCCTCTGGGCCCGTTTTCTCGAACGCGAACCGTGGGTTAAAGCTAACTATTGTCCCTAGAAGGGGAATTCAGGTCACGTGACTCGGAAGAACAGGGGCGCCGAGGGAGGGAGCAGTACCTACAAGCAAAATGGCCACGCACGTCGCTTAATGACGGCTAATAGTTCTGCTTGGTTCTGCTGAACATTCATTTCGATCCGGCTGTTATATTAATGACGCACCATCAACCTATTAGCACGACAAGCAAAGCAGTGGATTCAGAGGGACTACTAAACTAACCGACGGCAGCATTCCGCGAGCCATCACTCTTCAGCAGTCCGGGATCCAAGACATATGACGGTACATAAGCCTTGCAAGTTCTTTTATGGTGAGTAAAAAATGTTTTGCGAACAAGTGTTGGTATATATTATACTAACACGTTTAATTTGTTACACTATGCACGCCAACTCGTGAGCAGCGATTACTTTGCGGAGAAAGGGGTTATCCTCGATAAAGTCTTCGTTCCGGGTGAACAGCTGGGACATTGTACTGTTTTTTTTGTTCGCAGTGCTGCCGACAGTATGCCGACAGCATCGAGGTTTCTACATATCCACGGTGGCCAGCGATTCAACGGGGACGAGAAGCTTAGCTTTAAGGCTTGTTCACACATACCCGTTTTCTTACGTTAGGTTACGAAAAGTCACCGGAAAATTCGTGCTTCGTATAAAGCGTGGCTACCAATTCAAAGAGATAGCCTGGCACGCGAGTGATTCAGACACGAGTGTTTCGGTGACGACGAGCTATGACGGTGAGTTGCCGTCGCAACGAAAGATTCGTCGTAACGTAACGAAATACCCTGTCAACTAGAGTGACATACAGAAACAAAAGACAACGACAAGCCTCAAACCAGAGTCTTTCGCGATTTGAGAGGCTTCGCAGAATAAGGGAGGCTTAGAGCCACTAAATAAGCTACGCTCAAAGTAACGACACTTGGCCATATTGTGGCTTAAAATCATGGTGGCCAGTTATCTGAAGCTTTATCTGAAATCACAGGAAACGCTTTTCCGTCCTCCACAAAAGTTTAAACAGTCCGCGACAAAGAAAATCAATATTACATGAGCTTCCTAACACCGAATCAAATGCTGAGGAAGTCGTACTTTTGAATCATGACGATCTACAGTTGCGTCTGCTCTGCACAAGCCCCAATATGGCGGCGCCCACAGCAATGTCGGGGAACGGAGTGCCGATACTCTAAGCGCAGCTCATTTAGTGACTCTAGGGAGGCTATGCTCAAACACGAGCATCATGCACGCGAGGGTGTCTTGGCAGGCTTGCAATCGCTCGTGCCCTTCACGAGCACCGAACGACTACACGCCTGTCAAAGGTACCATCTCGAGCATGCTGCATGTGTTTGAGGCTTCTCGCTGTCTTTTGTCTCCATCTGTCGCTCTAGTGGGACACGGGCACGCGCGGTATACGAATCAACCTTGCCAATGTCATCTGCAGAAGTCGCAGAAACGAAAAATAAACAAATAATTACCACAAAGAAAGTTCACGAGATCATCCCTTTCAGCTTTTTTTTTCGTTTTTAAAAGTGATATTAGGATTATGTTGCGTCTTATTGCGATATCTAGCAAAACGCGGGTGTGCAGGTAGAGAAACCAAGGTATCAGACAATCGTGTCCTGTCCGCAAACGTCGATTGAAAATGGACCAAGCGTCGGCATCGGGGGTTTGCGAACAGAGGCAAAAAGTATAACATTAGACCATACTAGATCGATAACAACCAGCGGAAAAAGAGGATAAACAAAATGACTGGCTTGTTTCACCGATAGATGACGCATCTTACTACCCAATCAAAAATAATTATTGTTGTTCTATATCCAGCCGTTTATTACAGTACCTAGGTACTTTTTCCTTCCTAGGCACCTTGGTTTACCAAAATGGGTTTACCATCGCTTCGAGAAAACCGGCCCTGGAGGATGTCGGTTTGTCCGGTCTGAAGCGTAACAACTATTTCGTAAACTTTGTTGAGTAACTCCTCTTGTGCCTTGGTCATGGGTCCAGGGTTGGTTTCAATATCCCCACCAAGTAGTAGAAGCAGCCCATATCTTACACTTTCGACATATGCAGCAACAACGCTAAACACTTCCAAAAATTCAAGATACAACGTAAAGCATGCCTTGGGGCCTGGCAGCACAAACAAACACAAACAGTTGCTTTTGAATTCAAAGTAATTGAA
>JAZHYW010029926.1:0-17500 GCA_037355805.1 Ixodes ricinus | reverse complement strand
AAAATTCACACTTGCTTTTGTTGGCTGATGACATCAAGATATTCACGAATGTAAGATCATTTGACGATTGCAGTGTATTGCAAGATGACATTTTACGCATATCTGAGTGGTGCTCCGCAAACTTGTTGGTGCTAACAATGACAAAACAAAAATCTTATCAATGTCTCATAAACGCGATATATTATCTTACTCTTATGTTCTTAAATCAGCTACCATCAAACGAGTCACCGAGGTTCGCGACCTTGGAATCTATTTAGACTCTAGAGTTTCCTTTTCTTATATTGTTTCAGAGATTGTTGCCTCTTCTGTCCGAATGATGGGTTTGCTATACCGCTTATCATGCGACTTTCGAGTAATTTATGCCTTGTCCGATTCGTGCTATCCGAAGTTGAATAATAATCTTCATTTTAACAAAGTGTGAGCTTGGCTTATGAGCTTAACTATAAAAAAAGAAAAAAGACGGAATCAATCGGGATTTTGAGGAATTCGTTTCGGCGACTCGGTATGATCAAGCCACGGCTCGTTTGTTTTCTAAACCCGCAAACATAAATTTGTTTCCCTTTTCTCCTTCCATTAAAACAAAGCTATTACGCTTGCAAAAAAAGGTGAATGAGTCATTCAATATCTTTTTTGTCAAATTACCCAAGCACCACGAAGAATGCTCGGAATGTGGGTACATGCATAGTGCCACCCTCCCTCCCCCCCCCACACACACACAGGCTCAGCTTACCTGAAGAATCAGGCATTTTGTTTTACATTTTCTTTAGAAGTGTTACCGTTGCAAACGCGATCACGGGTACCTACAGTTGTAGCATGCATATGCTCCTTGGTGCTTTGAAAATTTAGCGAAATCATCCATATACTGCTCCTGAAAATTGCTTCTGGACGTTGATATTTTCAGCGTTTATGCGTGTGACGCCTCGCCTTCCTAAGCGACCAACATGCGCGTGATGGGCATTGAACCAACACAAGTAGACTGTGACTGTTATAAACACTGATATGTTTATATTGGAATCAACGGCATTTCTTTAGACTAGATTGAAAGTTACTGTTCATAAAGATCGTGCTAATATTCAAAGTAAAAGAACTCAGCAAGATGCAATGAAAGTCGCATAAAATACAAGACTACACTACTCATACTGAAATAAAGAATATTCCCTTGAAGATGCATTAGTTAGTAAAGTACAGAATTGCATCATGAAATGTATACAGGGGAAACTGAAGCGGTTCTGTATTTGAGAGTAGCCATAACAGCATTTTCAATATAGCTCTCGAGCCCTTTCCTTCCTACGCGTTCGGTGGGAGGAGAAAAGTATGACATATAATACAGAGATATGAAGATATCCGCACATTTTGCATGACTTAGCCGGCCAATAGAAAAAAACTGAACGCTTTAGTGACGAGCGCAAGACAATTGAAAACTCTGGGTATGACGTCCCACCTAGCTGTTGTTTTTTGTTTGGTTTTCCTCTCGTTTCTTGGCGCGTTCTGATCAAATGCTACTGATATTCAAATGTATGGGGCAAAATACGAAAGAATTTACCTCAAACCAGGTTTCGCTCAAGAACCTCTTCATCTTCCTTTAATTCAAGGTTAGTTGACAAAAAAATTACCTAAAGAAAGATTCGTACACATATTGTGTTTTAGTTTTTGTCTCGGGGAACGCGTTCAACCAGTCATTCGCGAGCGCACAGGGGTAAGGGGTAATTCTGTATAAGATGTTCTTAAATTAACATTTGGTTTTCAGCAGCCTCTCTGAGCAGGAAATCTTCATGCCTACCTTCAATGGTATTTGTTTATTCATTTATCGCTATCGTTCGCTATTTGTCGGCATCGCTGTCATTCTGGCGAATTATTGCCACAACGCCGGCGGACGTCTACGGCACGTGCTCCGTTCAATTCTACAGCAAGCAGCAGCTTCTATGCTGTTCGGGTTTGTGCAATCGACGCTTCCATTGAAAATGCATTAGCGTGGGTCAGGATCAATATGACTTGCTTATGCAGAGTAGTAGGAGTACTTACAGGTGCTCGGATTGTATCAGGCGCCGCAGGAATTCGTCGACGGTCCTGCTCAACTCTGACGATGACGGGCTTTACGAGGAATCTGCGTCGGAGACAGAGGAATATACACATGACACTGCTGCCAGGTCTGAGGCGGCGATGGTGCGTGACTTCGTTCGTCTTCTTCGTCTTCTGAATAAGATATCTTCGAAACTGGACGTCTTGACTGCCGAGGTTAAGCACCTCAAGGCTGAAAATGGCTTCTTGTGCTCCGAACTCGGCCAGCTGAACAAGAAGGTGCTAGAACGTCTGCCTCTTGCTTCGAGACCTCACGAATTGCATTCAGCGGCAGCGGTAGCGCCTTCTGGGTCGTCCGGTGGGCCACATTTCGCCTCAAAAGAGCTTCTGAGGCCTTACACGCTCGAGGCCGAAAGCGCTGCCCCGACGTGCGGCAACTGGGCGGACTCCGAATTTCCCGCTATTTCTGCACGGGCTCCTGGTACCCGACCTGAGGTCCGTCCTATTGCTGAGGCGACCGGACCTGATGGATTCACGCTTGTGCAGCGAAAGCGATGTCCTCCGGCTACAACTGGAACTGGGAGGCCTGAAAATGTACTTGCGGTACCTCGCCCACCGTCAACAAGGCACTCTTTGTGTCTAGGTTGAGTCCGACGACTACCGTGTCTGACATTGAGGATCTTGTTGCCCCGTTTTTAGACAACAAACATGATACCGTTACGAAGCTTCAGCCGAAATTTAACTCTTACTCCTCGTTCAACCTTTTGGGGGACCAGTAGATGTTCGATCGTTTGAACCAGCCGGGACTCTTCCCAGAGGGATCAATATTTCATGAGTTTTTTTGGAAAGCTGGACAGCTCGCGAGTGTTTAGGCCCGAAATGTAACAAGTGAAAATGTTTCGACACTTGAGGTTTACTATAAAAATACTCGGGTTTACGTACAAAAGAGGGATGAGTTTATGTCGAATGTACTGCTGAGTTATTTTGATACAATCTGTTTGACCGAGACTTGGCTTTGTGCTGGAATATCCACTCTCAACAATTTCCTGTCTAATGATGTTGTGTACCGACAAGACAGAGATTTCGATACCACGGGAAGGTAACAAGGGGGTGGGCTTCTTGTTGAGCTTAAATCCGTAGTTCAGTCTCACCGAAGGAAGGACTTAAAATCCTATTCAGAATGCAGCTGGTTTGAAATACCTATGAGAGATGGTTTCAATTACTTAATTGGAAAATATTTCCCTCCCCTCTTTGATGATCCAAAGTTCATAGCACACTTCGAAGCCCTCCAAACAACCATTGACCTCTAAGTGGCGGGTTCAGTTATATGGTGATCTTAATTTACCTGGAATTAACTGGGCAACTGGTATTGCTTGCCGTAAAACAAGCGTGACTTCAAAGAAAGCGTCGTGGCTTTTATAATTTGCAAACTTTTTCAATTTTTCCCTGTATAATGAAATAGCGAATGCATGTGGTAATGTTCTTGACTTGTGCTTATCTAACTCCCCGCTTGAGCGTACAATGCCGGCTGATAACGCACTTGTGCCCGTTGATGTCGACCATCCGCTGTTTTTAACAAAATTTTTCTTTTTTGGCCTGCCATGTGCGGAAGAAAGTTCAATCGCTTTTTGTTATTCTCGGAGAGATGATCTTGGTTTATACAGATTCCTTGAAAAGTACAACTGGACGAAAGTTTAAACTGATGAAATAATCGACTCAGCTGCTGAAAGATTAAGTTTTATTGTTAAAAAACGCACTTAATGTCTTTGCTCCGAGACGGCTCAGTGCCCCTCCCCTATCCTAGCTGGTTTTCTAGAAATTTAAAGAGTTCCACACGGCGAAAACTCCACTATTATCGCTTATATAAAAAAAGACAGGACTAGAGGTTTAGTATCGAAAATTCAGTATTTATCGATGCCTGGTTAAACAGCAGTATAAACAGGACAAGCGTATGCACCTAATGGACTTCAAAATAGTTTGTCCAAAAATACTAAAGAATTTTTGAGATACCCAAAACAAAATCTTCAGGGAAAATAATCTGAACACTTTCCTTCGTGATGGTGCTGTACACAAATTTTTACCAGCTGATGTAGCAAATCGTTCTGCTGACCTTTTTAGTTCTAGATACTTGCTTCAGCAATTGCGTAATATTAATTTCTCGGGTGTAGAACCTCATGACTTTTTGTGTTCTTTTACTGTCGACATTTAAGATATAATCGAAAAAGAAGACCAAATGAAACCAGAATTTTTTACGGGTATTAATGGCATACCCACTTTTATTATCAAACGTTGCGGTGCTATAATTGCCCCTGGCCTGTTCTGTGTCATTTTTTGAACATATCACTTAAACAAGGACTGTCCAATGAGCTCTGGAAGTTCGCAGTTGTTTGTCCCTGTATTAAAGGGAATGATTCTTGTTTAGCTGGTAATTATTGTCCGGTGTCATTCTTATGTGGATTCGCAAACCTGCTTAAAAAGTAGTTCAGAATCTCGTTTGTCTTTACCTGAACAGGGTGATATCTGTTGAACATCATGATTTTCCAGGAGGCAGGCCTGTAGGGTCCAATTTGTGCTCGTTTTTAAGTTACACCGCACCAATGGTTACTAGTAGAGGTCAAGTTGACGCCATCTACCTAGGCATATCTGAAGCATTTGACGGCGTTAAGCACGATTTATTGTTTAGCAAGCTGGCCTCACATGGTTTCAGCCCGCATTTGTATACAAGGTTTCATAGCTACTTGTGCGATTGTCGCAATTCTGTTCTTGTCAATGGCATCTTCTCCAAGAGGGTTTTATTTCAACGTCTGGCGTGCCGTAGGGCTCAATTCTTGTCCCACTTTTGTTCCTGTTGTTTGTAAATGACATTGCTTATTGTGTTAGCAATGCTAACATCCTTCTGTTTGCTGACGATTTTAAGCTATTTTTAAGTGTGAAGTCACTATAGGACTGCTCTCTTATCCAAACTAATCTACGTCGAGTTTCAAGTTGGTGTTTAGAAAACAGCATGTTACTTACCCCCTTAAAATCCAAATCTATGGTGTTATCTAGGCAGCACGATGTTATTTCTTTTGTATATTACCTGGATGGCGTATTAGTTGCTCCAGTGTTCTTTATCAGGGACCTTGGAGTTTATATTGACAGCGCACTGTCTTTCAACCATCATGTCTTCGCTAAAGTAAACGCAGCGTTGAGGACGTTAGCAATGATTTCAAGAATTTGTCCTCAAATCTTAGCTCCCTGTTGCTTTCTACTCTTAATTAGGCTCCTAGTTTGATCGCGACTGGAATTAGCTTCAGTCACTTCAAATTAATTCACTCTGTCGCAAGAGCTAGCTATTGAAATTGTGCAAAAACGAATGATAAGAATTTTATATAACGCCTACACTGGAAGGAGGTATTTGTTTCACTACAAAAAATTGCTTCGTAAATTTTCGCTGCATAAATTGGCCGTGTGAAGGTAGTACAGACATTTTCTATTCCTTCATAAAGTTGTTCATTGCAGGGCTAATTTGGCGGCTTTATTACGAACTATAAAGTTTCATGTTTCACTCTCTTTCGACCCAAAACATTTCAACTTTATCCATCTTGCTTTTCACTGCGACCTCATTGTTAAGAATACAAATTGCTTGTAATTCACAAGAATTTAACATTGACATATTTTTATTTATTCATGAGTTTATGTTAAATCTATGTGACTGGATGTTTGCGAACTAATCAATAAAATATTTTTGCATTATTGAATTTTTGCATGACTTTTAATGATTTAAATTTTTTGTTTCCTGTATTTTAAAGTTTTAATCCATGTGTGTTCAGTGCACCACACTGTAGACTGGGAGGTTGTTTGCGGGCACGAGAAAAATAAAACAATTTTTTATTATTGAATATTAATATTATCATTACATGGCACCCCGCAGCGCCAAGATATTGACCTTATTGAAGATTCACCTGTAAAGCCCAGATTACTTGCGACGTTTGTGTAATTTATACTAAAGTAGTCAGCTAATGATTAAATTGTGCTAAACAAATATTGGTCTGAGATCAATGAATGGCCTGTTAAGTGGCAACTGTCGTTAAACTTAGAGAAGACTGTTAGTATGATGATCACTCATAAACAACAGCCGTTAGAATATCTGAATATGCTGATCAAAAAAAAAACATTAAGCCGAGTATCAGAGTTTAGGTACCTTCTTCTTACCAAAGCTTTCAAACCTAATGTGAACAGCGCACAATAACAATATAGTCGGAAGAGCTATTAAGAGACAGGAGGACATCAGGCGGTCTCTTAAACTATATTCCTCAGAAACAAAACTCACAGCATACAGGATCATAACAAGCCATCTACTAGAATACGCAAGCCTGGGACCCTCATGTTAAATATATAACTTCAAACCTGGTACAAGTACAACGGCGTGCGTTACGTTTTGTTTTCTCTTGCTATAGACGGCTTACACGATGTCACCTACTTATAATAGGAATATTCCTACCCTTCCTTCAAGTGCGGAAGAAGCAGAAGAATCTGAATATTTTTATAACATAATAAATAACTTGTTTTGCAAATGTCCAACAGTATGTCAATGAGAGCATGTCGCGTATAACCTTCAAAAAGCATACTCAGAATGTGGAAGAGAAGAAGTGTTTCAAGGATTGTCTTAGGTGCATGTTCTTTTCGCAAACACCGCGAAAAATGGAACTAGCTCCCAGCACATGTCGTCAGGGCTAGAATTTGAGAAGAGTTTAGTTTCTTTGTTTCCAGAGTTGTCATTTCGTCACAGTGTTGTATACGTGCTATTGATCTGTGCATTTTGAGCGCGTGTTTCCGTCTTGTGCAAATCTACTGCTATCTTGGTCCTGTGTAGGACTCATGATATTTCTAATAAGTAAATAAAGAAATAAATAATTATTTCAGATGGGTGGGGATGAGGGGGGGGTAAATATTTGTAGAAGAAACACACGCTATCAAAATCACGCGAAAAAAGCAAGTTCTCAGACCAATTTAGTGTTGCAAAATCATAAAATTTCAACGAATATAATTAACATATGCTTTGAATGAAAACAAGTGAGAAAAGTGCATTTCGGTATGGGCAAAAGTATAAAGACAAGCATATCACTCCGTCGTGCAGTTGGAAAAAATCAAGAGTACATGTATTTTATGCCGATCTTATCTATCATCCAATTTACAAGGACCCTAAAAAACAGAGCACACCCAAACACATTGTTGCAGACCAAACACACTAGGACGCACTTTCACCAAACGGAGATATACACTTGTCCGCCAAAGTATTACGTGATAGATTATCTAAAAGAAGGGCAGTTGGTTAAACCATAATAGTGCCATCCATGGCATTAGTTTCAGTTGTTCAATAGTATTGGGAAAAAAATTAAATGTTTAATATATCGTTTCTTCTTGTAAACTCTCTCATTTCGCCTTTATTTTATCTTGTCTACGTGATAAAAAGTGTGGTGGTTTGAATAATTTAGATTTATCCAGGTATATCATGTGTTAAAACGTAAAACGAAGAGGCCGTCTTCTAGAGTTGAATAGCTCCCAATCTAATCGACTCTGAAGGGCTCTCATGTTTTACTTTTAATTGTATATTTCTGTAACGAACGTAGCTGCTTTGCTTTGTACTTGCTAAATGTCTTGTTCCTTGTAGCGTTATTCAAGGGACCAGGCGACGGAGGTGCATTCTGAAATTTGCCTTCAATTAAAACATGAGCGCTTTTCCACAGTAAAAGGAGAGTCTCAAGAGTTTTCTCTTTTTTTAAATTAACCTTCATGGAAATCTACATGAGCGCTCCAAGATACAGTTTGGGAATAAGGGACGCCAAAATGGTTAACCCGGCATGCCTGCCTTCTGTAGGGAGACGTCAGTAATCGCTGAAGTAAATGAAACAGATTGTCGCTTTCACGTGTGAACGTCATCTTATTACCATTGAAAATATTTATTTCATTTTCAAAATTTCGCAAGATCTCGATAAACGATCGATATCTCTCTGCAACAACAGACAGTTTGAGTTTGATATTATGTTACGATATAAAAACACAGAAATCCGCAAAGAGGCGAATATTTGGCCTAATTTCTCTCAAAATGACATTTATGAAAGTGAAAATAAAAGCGTACCTAGCAGCGACCTCTGCGGGACACCTGATGTCATACCTAAACACGACGATGCTTTTCCGTTAACTTAACTAGCCTGTTTACTATTTCTCAGATAGCCAGTAAGCCAAATAAAAAAATCATCAGGGATGTTCAAAAACTTTAATCTGCGTAGGAGCAGTTCTTCTAGGATCGCGTTAAATGCTTTCAGGAAGTATAGAAAAACGCAGTCCATTTGTACTGGTTATCGAAACAAGAAGACATATCGTGATAAAAGTCTACCGTCTGAGTACCGCACTATAAACCATATCGAAAGCCATGCTTTATCATATAATATTGAAGCTCAACACCTACTTCCTAAACTGCTGTAATGCCACACAATATAGCATTGTGTCATCTGCAATGTCTGAACTCAGACTTGAACTTCGTTGACACGTTTCCTTTTCGTTTTCAACAGATCGCCCGTGTGAGTGGAACTCCGGGAGTAGCCCGAGCTAGGCTCGCTGCCCGAAGCAAATATTGTGTTTATCAACAACAAAAAATATATTCACTGATGCCATTGTGAGGAATACATGTGAACACGCCAAATGTCGAGGAGTCCTAGACTGTGCAAAATTCCTTTCAATAATATTAGCACTCCTCTTTTGACGGAGGTCGTAGTTGTCCACAGCCGGGTTGAGTCTGTGATTGCCACTCTTGAACCTGTTCGAACCCCAGAAGGATAGTCAACTTTTAGCATGGGACTTAAAATATTCCGAGCATAAGCCAGAATATTTCACGCAACACTAGTTACCTCGGTTTACAGCTCTTGCCAAAGCAGCTTGACGTGGCTTGCCTCCGCTGTTGCAGAAAAATGCACATTGTTTTTAACAAAAACAAAATTGGGTAAAAAATCATCTTTTTCGGCAGTGCTCGCACAATCTGGCGAGGAACCACAAATTACCTTACCTATGGCGAAGGAACTTTCAATTTTTGAATCTACGAAACAAGAACCTCGATTACTACCCAACTGAAAAGCCGCATCGCGTCTGTACGGGTCGCTAGACCACCTTCGCGCCGGTGACGTACACGGATAGGAAAAAATTGAATTTTTTTCGTTTCTGACAGTGTCCAACTGACACTCTCGCGGCTGGCATCATTTAAAAATTCAACAAGATGAATAAACATTTTTATTCTTATAACCTATTGCGACTATCACTTGAGAAAGGGTTATTGATACTGTCTGCCAGTTTCAGCAACATCGAAGACTGTCAAAAGATCGGTGGAGTGTCCCTTTAATGTTTCAGCGAATTTCGGGTTTCGATCTCAATGCGCGATCTGTCTCGTCGTTCAGTGGGCTGCGCTCGTAAGTGTAATCACCCTTGAGAAAGGCAGTGTGGATTAGCATGTTCTTGCTTCTTTTGCTTCGTGGTTGGTTCTTCGGCATTTTGTAGGCTGATGAATGAATATCATTGACTGCGGAACAATGCTAAGAGGCTCGAGACCATAGAGTTTTTGTAGCGTACGCTAAGGGTTCAACTGGCTCAATTGTGCAGTTGTAAATTAAAGCAGACGGCAACCACTCCAATTTTGACTTCAGGTTATACGTTAATATATGAAAATGCAGGTGCAATATTTTTTCTCTGTTTGATTATGAAATCAGATGCTACGATGCATTTCGGAAATCGACAGAATTTGCAGACATTTAAGTTACGCAGATAAAATATATTTGTATCGTATGTTTTTAAATAATGGCTTTAAATATCAAGCAAGAATATGTGCATTTATGTAAACCTTCCTACCACTGTTAGCGCGAATACGTCATCCACGCTTTCTGCAGGGAAGTTGACGTGCGGATGCAGCGAAAGGCCTCTCAAAATCAGGACACACGTCATGAACTCTGCACTAAGAATAGGATCAGTGCGTACCTGGGCATGTAGGCGATGAAAATAAGTCAAAACCTAGTATAAGTGTAATTTTCAATGAATGACACTAATTATTTATCTTTGCTGGTGTATAGGTACAAATATAACTTTGTTCTAGAGTTCAGTTCCTCATAGTTGCATGCTGAAAGAATTTGAAGATTGTGGAGAAAGCCAGAAAATTCCTATCGCCCGATAAAATCAGCAAGCATAAACATAAAAAGAGAAAAACGCTTTTTATTTTTCGCGTACGTTTACTGTTTTACGCGTTTTAAACCTGTGGTAAATTAGGGTAACCCTAGTGCCATTTAAATCTCGAGAATATTAATATTACCGTCATCGGCGTGTTGTAGCTTCTTGAAAAGTCCATGCGTATTTTTGAGTTGTTAGTCTTGCTTAGATTTATCACTCGCGTTTTAACACTTGTGTGGAAAATAGGATTGGGCCGTTGACACTTGGAAGTTACAAATGGCTCACTTATCAAGAAAAATTATAACCAATGCAAATGCACTTCATAATGATAATAATGTAACTTACTATTAGCTATGGTGGAAGTAAACATTTTATTCTAAGAAGCTAAGAACAAGCTAAGAACCGTGCTAAAGAAAAGACCTACAAGTTTGTGTGGACCAGAAACGGGAAGATTTTTGTACGGCAAAAAGAGGGTTCAGCTGTTATTCACATCGAGGACGAAAGTGACTTAGAAAAAATTAGGTAATCATGGAGAGTTCATTTGATTCGTTTAAACTCTGGGACTTGTACACAAAACGAGTCTTAAGGGAAGAAGAATTTGGTGAAATAAAGTTAAACTTACTGCACATAAATGTTAGGAGTTTAAATAAACACTGGGATCAACTTATGGTGCTGTTATCAGAAAGATTATCTTCCTTGGACGTGCTTATTTTAACTGAGATTAATGTAGAAGAAACAGTATGCAAAACGTTCACCTTAGATGGCTTTTATGTATATTATTTATGTCGAGAAAAAAGGAAGGGTGGTGGACTAATTATGTTTGTTAACGACAAGTGTATATCGAATAGACTTGACATTTCATTGGAACATTCAGAAGCATGTGTTGTATCCATCCACAAAAGCGTCTTCTCTTACATTGTCTGTGCTGTGTATAGGCCACCGAGCTCCAACATTAATCTGTTCATCGAAGAATTGTCTGCTCTATTTAGTAAATTCAATAACAATAAATATTTTGTTCTTGCCGGTGATATTAATATTGATGTTTCCAAGGAGGCTAAATACGGAGTCTCGAGTTATCTTGACACTCTCTCTTCTTTTGGGCTAGAAAATGTAATACATGACTTCACTAGAGAAGAATATTATGGCGATAAAATTACAAAAACGTGTATAGATCATATAGTTACCAGAGTCAGTAACTTGCATATGCTATCTGGCGTCATCAGAGAAAAAGTTGCAGATCATTACTTTACTGCATTGTTGATATGGGGTGAAAGGCAAACTGACTGTTTAGTGGCAAGTGACGGGTGGAGAATAATTTTAGATAACAACAAAATTGATCAGTGTAATTAGAACATATGATTGGAATTTGTTACTATCCCTGGACCATATTTCAGCATATAATACTTTGGTAGACATACTTCAGAATATATACCAAAAATCGAAAAGGAAAGTAAAGATCAGACAGCGAAGACCAGAAAATGTGTGGATTACCGAAGAAATCTTGGAATTATGTCACACTAAGGACAGCCTATGGAGGAGATGTAAAGTGAAACCTGAAGACGTGCTTTTAAATAAGGAGTTTCGTGAAGTGCGCAATAAACTAACAGCTAAAATTCGATTGGCAAAAAGGAAGCATTACATGACCAAATTTAGCCAGTCGGTAAAAAACTCAGCGGAAACCTGGAATCTTGTTAATCAGTTAATTGGAAGGAAGAAAAAATAATATTGACAATACAATCAAGAAGCATTTCCCCGATGCTGATGACTACACTATGTTAGCAGACTCTTTTAATAATTCTTTTATCAGTGGTGTTAAAGAATTAAGAGATAAAATTATACCAGTAAAAACAAAAAATAACGCTCCCAAGTTCAGTAACAAAAACTCGGCATATTTGCCTGTAATGTGTGAGGATGATCTTGTAACCATCATAAATTCTATGTCCATAACAAAGTCACCAGGTATAGACAAAATACGTGTGCGTGATTTACGTTACAATATAGATAATCTCAAACAAGTATTACTTAAAATAATTAACGGTTCTCTTACTACAGGAAAAATTCCAAAAGAGCTAAAAGTGGCAGTAATTAGGCCTCTTTACAAAGGCGGTAATAAAAAGGACTTAGGGAGTTACCGACCAATATCAATATTGCCAGTAATTTCACATATCATGGAAAAATGGATTCAGATAAATATGAATACCTTCTGTGAAAAATTTTCCCTTATTACTGATTCGCAGTATGGTTTTAGGAAAAATAAAAGCACAACAGCACTTTTGGAGGATTTTTCTGACTGCATCAACGATACATTAGATAACAATAAAATTGCTCTGGCCTTATTCTTAGATTTATCGAAAGCTTTCGATACCATCGATCATGCGTTACTTTTAGAAAAACTTGAAAGAATAGGCTTTAGAGGACCATTTTATGATTTTTTCCATGACTACCTCACTGACAGATTTCAATTGGTGAAAATAGACAATTGTGTAAGTGCTAAAACTCGGGTTCAGTGCGGTGTACCTCAAGGGAGCACTTTGGGCCCGTTGCTGTTTAATATTTACATAAATGAGTTAAGTCTTTTACCGCTACAGTCTAGAATCTTTTTATATGCAGACGATACGGTTCTACTATTACCATATGACATATACGAAAACGCAATTCCAATATTTCAAAAGGACGTGGACATGTTATTGCAGTGGTTTTCTGACAATATTATTTCAGTAAATAGCAACAAAACAAAACTTGTGTGTTTCCGTAACCCCCATAAGCAGGTGAAGCTTACGGCAGGCATTTATTTAAATTCGGGGCATGGCAACTCTTGCAAAAGTATAGCACTTCCATACGAACAGTCTGTAAAGTACTTAGGCATATTTTTTGACGAACATATTTTATGGAACCATCACATAGAATTTATTAAAAAAGGCTTCGCGTAGTATCAGCGTATCTTTACCGGTTAAAGAGCGTTTGTGGTATAAATGTTCGTAAAACTGTTTTTATGGCCTTAGGAGAGTCGATCTTGCGATACGGTATCACTGTTTTCGGTCAATGTGCAGGAAATAAAAAACTAGGAATAGATAGACTACTTAAACAGATCGCGAGTAACGTTGCGTATGGAACTAGATATGATAACCTAGTAATAGATATGAAAATGAATGAACTAAATATAATGTCTTTTTCTAAACTGTATGAATATGTAATATTAACACGGCATTACTACGATAACAGCTCGAAAATTGAGGTCAAAAAGAGAAATCTGAGATGCACTGAAAGGTACGTAATACCCAGAATATTTACAAACTACGGAAAGAGAATGAAACGGCATTATATCCCTTCCCTTTTTAATAAATTACCCGATAATTTGATTGGTATATCATCCATGCGAACGGCAAAGAAAGCTCTTAAGAAATGGTGTCTAGAGTGTAAAACCTGATTTCCCTGTTGTTTAGTGTGTTTCTTCCTGAGTCATTTCTGTGTTATGCGATGTTGGTTTTCAATTATTGTCTATTATGGTATGTTTCACGTAAGGTCGTACGGTGTTTAGAATTTGTTAGTATTTCAGTGTTCAGCGATTTGTTTGATTTTCATGTGGAGAGTAGTTTCATTTACATGGCGCAAATATTGCTGTGTTTTACAATTTTGTTTAACTTTGTTTATAGTGTTACTTGTAATACTGTGTACTATTCCTTTTATTTGTTAAGGTTTTGGTCTGCCTGGTCCCACGGACAAGCAATCCTCTTTGCTTTTGTGGGCCAGTTACTGTAAGTGTCTGTTTCAAAGGAATAAAAACATTATTATTATTATTATTATTATTATTATTATTATTATTATTATTATTATTATTATTATTACCCGGTATCATTTAGCGAAAAGACAAATTTGCGCTCGTTGTCACATATGAATGCACAAGAGCATGGTTAATTTGGACTGTTTTTGGCTGCTTGAAATTTAACCCGGAAGTTTCATAGGCACAAGCGCCGGTTTTACATCTAGCGTAAAATAAGTAACTTTATTCTCCAGACACGCCACTCCCTGAGGTACTTAAAGCAATTTGCTTAAATGGTCTTGAAAAACAAAATGTATCTGCCGGATTTCAGTTTCTTTTTTTATATTCCTTAAACACAATGGCGTGGGTTTGTCAGTTGTGCGAAACATATGGCGGCTGAATGTAATCATCCATGATCAAAAATCACGCTTTTTGAACTATCTGAAACAAGCATGAGACACCCTACGGTAGCATGAGCAACAACGTCATTGTACCTAAAGTAAAACAAGTTTGAAGAAATCTTGAAGTTAATTGAATTTTTATATAATAAGTTTGGAGTAATAAGAACACTGAGTCATTTAGTGACCTTCTGGTATTAGCTGGACGCCACAACGCCACGTGATTGCGATACATTTTCGGTTTCAAACATGTCTGCGTTTTCTGTCGTTTGGTGACAACGGTAATGATGCTGCTCGTTCTGTTGCTGCTCGTATTTGTTCTAGACTGCCGTTGTGGCACCTCATTCTGGATTTAAATTATAAAAAAACATAGTGAATAATTAAAAATTATAATCCCAGGAGGATTCTAAAGAAAAATGTTGCGTAAAAAGTAGCAATAAGGGACGCGCGAGCGTAATCTCTTGACTATAAGCGCGTGTTTTTCGGCCATTTATTTTCGTGGATGAAGTTCTAAGACGTAGATTTATGGGGTTGTGCGTTTTGTACGACAGAATTTCTTATCGTGTGTTCTGGATAGTTTAATTTTATTTTATATTTAACCACGATTTTTTAAAGAGAACTTTACTTGCGGCTCCTCTCGTACGCAAAGCGGTTTATTTAGCTTATATTTCCAGCCTTCTCAACCTTTAGCTCGGCACGGATAAGAAACTTTTTTCTCCGTTTGATCTTCAGTCCTCCAAGCTCAGCCGGCACTACGAGCTACAAAGGGCCAATCAGACGGCTTGAAAAGGTACCCTCATTGTGTTCGTAATGTGTCTGTTCGTCGTCTCTAGCAATTTTGAAGCTATCAATCACCAAGAATGGCTCAATGACTGACGCTCTTAAAGGGATGGTGAACCGAAATTTGGATTTCAGAAAAACAATGCAGGAGATGTAGGCGGGACGCTACAATCCCCACAACACTACTCGTAAGGCGATATCTCGAATGGACTGCCGTATTTTGAGAAAAAGAGGTCGAGATTGAACAAGGCCGACGAGGCGCGTGACGTCAAGATACCTAGTTTCCTCCTCTCTTCGCTTCGCTCCTCAAGGCGGCGAGGCGGAGAAGACGCGAGGCCGTTCCCTCTCCTTCTCGGAGAAACATGACGTCAACAAACCTGTCAAATGCGCCTCCTTTTCTTGAAAAATACGGTCATCTGTTTGAGATATCGCTGTATGAGTGATGTTTTGGTGTTTGTAGCATCCCGTTGCACGCTTTTGCCACGTGTTTTGTGGAATCCAGATTTCGGTTCAGCATCCCTTTAACGCGACAGTGTTAAGAAGCTCGTGTGGCAGAAAAGCCGGCGTCGGTGGCGTAACGCGAAAACCCTGATTGATCAAATGGTCATGACGCAACAGCCACATGGCCAGCGCTCGCGTTCAACGTGTCGTCACGCGTGGAATGAAAGTGATTAAACCATGAGTATATTGAGAGTGTGAAGGTGGCCTCATGTCTGAATTGGCTTCACATCAAAAGTAATTAATATGCCATAAAACATATGAAGAGTTTTAAGCGGGATTCGGAACTACGACCGTTCGATTGCGAGCGGGAACTGATAGAGCAATGCTACGCACACTTCCGCGGCGAATGAGAACGCGATGGGAACGGGGCCCGATAGGCGCTATCGCGTTCAAACCTTACAGGCGAAGGTTAAGAGACGCAGTAGTTGTGACACTGTTTTATTGATTCAGTTATCTCGCAGCGTTGGCTCCGTCTGTACTAAAGCTGGAACAACGCCTCCTGAACTAAGATGCCTGTCAGGTGGCTCGCTCTCCATTGCGGCCGGTCTGCCATCGTATTGTAGCCAAACGCCACGAGGTGGCGCTCGCCTCCGACCCTATATCGTTTCAGAAGAATGCGCCACAAAATACAAAATACATATTTTTTGGCTAGGCGCGAGCATGGTTCGGTATCGCCCGATTCAAAGGGAACAGCTACAACATCATCATCATCATCAACTTCTCGCTGGTCGCTCGGCCATCTCGGCGCAACTGGCGCGGCTGGCCGCTCTCGCAACTCAGTGCTAATTTTATTTATTTTGACATTAATTTTAGTTTCAGTTTTGGTTTACGGTTTGGCATCCTATTGAAGAAAAGACCCGATTATTCTCCGTGGCCCTAGTCCATAATACCAAAAGAGAAGACGAAGACGAAAGTGTAAATATACCAAAGAGTGAGCCATCGCTGCGTACGTTTGTCTTTCTTTTCTGTGCACGGACTTGACTAACTGTTTTGCGGGTGCGCTGTTCCGCCTGGACAGCACCACGCCATTCATAGCCTTTGCACTTTCTTTGCGCTGTTAACGCCAGGGATGACACTGCACTATTCGATTTGGAAGCACTACTCGCACACCCCTACTGGAATCACAATAGCAGACGTTAAATCTCCCGCGCTCTCGCGGCCGCGAGCGATAGTGTTAGTTGGCAGCGCCCCTCGCGGTCGTTTCGGTGAAGGGGAGAAGGAAAATGAAAGCCGTTTACAACTCCCTGTAACCAATAATTGGATCGCAGCTCTTGAGGAGGAGGAGGAGAGAAGGGTACTCAGGGAGGGTATTACCCTCCTCCTCCTCCTTCGCCTCCTCCCCTCATCCTTCAATATCCTCCGGGGGGGGGGGGGGGTCACGTCCCAGGCAGCACAAAATGCATGGCCGGACAATGGTTAAGGCTATAGTGGCCGGTCAGTTTCTGGCTGGCCGATGGCTGGCCAAAATGCTCGGCCCATCGTCTTTTTTTTATTTATTTACAGAAAAAACCTGCAGCGCCGAAAATCTTCGGCATTATAGCAGGTACAGCCCATGGATTAATAAGCTCAATAAAACAAAAACAGAACACTTGAATATACAACCTGGGCTGTCAATAAAGAAAATACATAAACATTGAACATAAACAACATTAAAAATCAAGACCATTTCCTGACATAAATGGTCCCACGTCATCACAAATAAAAAAAGACTCTGGTAACAGGTTCCATTGAGCGACTGTACGTGGAAAAAATGAAAACTTCTTATAATCTGTTCTACAAGAAATTTCCCTTATTTTTCTGGTATGATGGTCAACTGCTCTGGGCAGTCACCTCATATGATGTGTATTCTACT